>PVKN010030809.1:0-12657 GCA_004027915.1 Capromys pilorides
TGGTTTGTTTCCAAGATCTAACGTGGAAATTGCACTGCAGTAAACATGGGGCATGCATATATCACTGCCATAATACGATGTTGTTAATTCTGGGAAGATACCCACAAGGTGAATTTCTGGGTTGAATGGGCCTCTAATCCTAGTTTTGAGAAATCCCCACACTGGCTTCTGTCGTCATTGCACCAGTCTACACTCCCACCAACAATGGAGAGTGGTTCCTTTTTCTCCACCGCCCCACCAGCACTGGTTACGGGTTGGTTTCTTGATGTGTTCACCTTTTTATGGGGTAAAATGGAATCTCGGTGTTTTAACTTTTGTCTCTTGAATAACCAGTGATGTTGAACATATTTTCACATGTCTTTGCCTACACCAGTGTCTTCAAGAATTCTGCCTCATCTGTCTTCCACTAGATTCAATGTTTCTGTGTTAATATTTAGATCTTTGACACCCATTTCGAATTTAGTTTGGTGCGCAGTGAAAGATACAGGTTGAGTTTTCATCCTCAGCATTTGCGAAGCCAGTTTCCAGCACCATTTATTAGAAAGGGTGTCTTCCAGTGAATGTGACTGGTGCCTTTGTGAGGTCAGGCGGCTGAGTACATCTCGTTTCTGCATCTCCTAATCGGTTCCACTGATCCTCAAGTTTTTATTCATAGGTCTGAGAAAAGATAATGGAATCATAGGGAAAATGTGTAAAGTACTAGAGAAGAATACTGGCGTGATTGTCTTTGTGCAGCTGGAATGAAGGGTCATGGTCCAAGTAGTCCATAGAGACTGGAGTTTCTCTCCGGGTCTGCAGGCTGCCGCCGCCCAGGTCTAGGCACCGGTGAGCGCGCATCTGGTGATAGCTGCTCTGTTTTCAAGGCAGGGCCGTGTTGCCTGCCTCTTCATGGCACATGGTGTGAACGCCGTCCCCGGATGGTGGAAGGTGGAAAGGTACAGAAAAGGGTAGCTGGCCCTCCAGCCTTTTTTGTTGCTGTTTTCTTTTTTTTTTTTTTGAGATTGGTTCTTGCTTTTGAGAGGATCCTGAAGTTCAGAATGGCCTTGATCTCACCATGGAAAAGGTCCCAAGTTTTCTTACTGAATATCTTTTGGGTACCTATTTTGTCTTTTTGTGTGTGTGTGGTGTATGTGTTAAAATACACATAACAAAGCCTGCCGCTTGAGCCCTAACTAAGGCTCCTGCTCCCCATCCTTAGGCTGCTCACACTGTTGAGTGCCTTCTGTCCATTCCCAAGACAGCTCATTGTCTCTAGTAGACTTTACGCCTATTACCCAGTTTATGTCAAACATTCAAATTTGTGGATTCTTTGTAATTTTTATGTTACCTTGAAAATCTCAAGGAATAAGAATTTGAAGATATTTCATTATGTTTCATTGTTTCTGGTTTTCCAAAAATGGATCAGTATGTGTTGCATGTCATGAAGAAAACAAAAGACCCAAAAAACAAAAAGAAAATTTGAAGCGCTTTATTAGCTGAGCTCAGCGGCCACACTCTCCTGTGGGTCAGGAGCATGAAGCAGACCGCTGAGGTGAAACAGATTTTTAAAGGGAGAAACCACAGGGGTGGGGCTGAAGAGGGGAGAACCTTGGGAGTTGTCTTTGATTGGAGAGGGGAACTTAGGAATTGTCTTTGATCAGAGAGGGGGACTTTACAAGATTCAGGAGTTGTCTTTGATCCTGTAATCAGAAAGGACATTTGGCACCATGGTTGAGAAGAAAGAGGAGATGTTGCAGGGCTCTGGAGTTGCCTTTTGTTCTTGTAATCAAGAAGGATATTTGGCACCAGGCATGCCTGCAATTAATGAGAGCATCTGTAACCAGGGTTGGGGGTCATAGTGAGAATGAGGTTTTATAATATGACAGTCACAGAGTTTGTTACAGAAAGAGGTAGGGGAGTCTGCTTACGACAAGGGGAAGATGCAAAGTTTTGGTCAAATGAAGGTAAGAACAGAGTTCAGACCAAACAAAGGTGAAAGGCAGAGTTTGTTTTGGGTAGGAGGGCTTGTGTCAACTAGGGCAGGGATTAAGTCAGTTCTCAGTTTGAGAGCTGGGACACCTGGAGTCATATCCTGCCTCTAAAAGGCTTAGCACATTCCATGATTTAGGGTTGGGCGGGGTGAGCGAGAGGACAGGCAGCTCCTACAGTGCGGGTGTAGTACAAGAAGGAGTCACTCAAGTTAGCTTATAACAGCATGCACCTAAGAGCTCATAGTAGCTCTTCCTCCCTTCCTTCCTTCCTTCCCTACGCCTGCTATCTTCTGGTACACTGTCTGACCATAAGAGGCATATAAGTTACAGTTATTTATCTTTTGTTTCTGGCTTACTGTACTCCCTGTACTGTCAGCAAGATTCCTCCACACTGCATTATGTGGCCACATTTTATTCCTTTTTAGGCTAAAGTTTTTTCAGTGTACTGTGTACCACTTAATGTCGTGGTCTGGCGATGGGCATTCAGGCTGCTCTCGCCCTCGGCCTCTGTGCGCAATGCTGCCGTGGCGATTTGTGTACTCGCATCTGTTCAGTGTTCACTTTCAGTGTTTTGAGGTGTGCTGAGCAGTGGAACTGCCAGATCACATAGGAACTCTTTCACGTTTCAAGAACTCAGCACACTGCCCTCCAGCGACTGTACATTTCTGTTCTTGCCAGCAGCCCAGTTTGTAGTTTCCCCACACCCGTGCCAACACTCTTGATTTTTGGCCCGTAATTTTTACTAAGCAACCACTCATTTTCATGCTTCACATATCAATCATAGGGGGCTGTAAAAGTGAATTATTTTAAAACTTTTAAATAAAATAATGTCAATTGCTGTGTTACTGATTATCGTTCGAATGCTCGTGTTTTAAACGTTTGGTTCCTAATTTGTTACATTTATGCATAAATAATATGGCTTTTTAGTTTCTAATTTATTGTGTATACACATAAATTGGGATTATTTTTAAAACTTGTTTAAAAATATCACTTCCTGAATATATATATATATATATATATATATATGTGTGTGTGTGTGTATATATATATTTACACACACACACTTTTATTCAAGATGTAACAGCTTGCCATTGTGTTTATTCTCTATTTGTTCTATTATTTTCTTTCATAAGGTGCAAGAATTATTTGTTCAGGATTATGGGGAGATTTTTAATGTCCAGTTACCAGGCAAAGAGGAACGGACAAAATTTTTTGAAGATTTAATTCTAAAACAAGCCGCTAAGCCTCCTGTATCAAAAAAGAAAGCAGGTTGGTTAATTATATCAAAGTGTAACACACAGCAATTTTGAGAAGGTGATAGTTAGTTATCAGGGGTTTTTCAGGGGGTTTTTGAGATGGAGTTTCACTATACAGTTCATGCTGGACTTAAACTCACTTTATTCCCCAGGCTGGCCTTGAACCTATAGAAGTCTTCCTGCCTCATCCTCCTGAGAGCTGGGACGTTAATGGTATTGACAGGTGTCCAGAAGCACAAGTTCAAAGCCTCAGTTATGAGACTGATACAGTAACTGCTGAGAAATCAGTGCTTTGTTCAGAAAGAGTTCTTTTTGTTCTTTTTTTTGTCAGGACCGGGGTTCGAACTCACAACCTTGCACTTGCCAGACAGGCACTTGTACCACAGAGCCATCTCCCCAGCCCCTGTCAAAAGTATTTGGCTAGTTGTTGGGACAAATCCCATATTCCTCCTTGTATCATCTGTACTTGGTGGATGTGGGTTTAAACCAGCCTTTCTGTCTCTTTTTCTTTTGAGACAGGGTCTCACTGTGCATTCAGGCTGGCTTTAAGGTCTGAAATTACTTTAAAATGGAGCAGAGGCAATGACTTTGAGGAGTTACTGCCAGTCATATCTAGAGAGCACGGGGTAGGTAGGTTACAGTGGCGCTTCTGTCTTCTCGGTTCCTGGGTTACTGGCAGATATGAGGAAGCTAACCCTTCAGATCCTGGCACTATCATGGTTACTACTACTACTACCCACAGCAGTAATGAGTAGGAACTGAAATCTTCCCTTCACACGAAAGTCTTGCAGGTGTTGGAGGTCCTACCCGTGGCACCGCCACCTGAGCCAAGACCACTGACAGCAGAAGAAATGAAACGACTGGAAGAGCAAGAGGAAGACACTTTCAGAGAACTGAGGATTTTCTTAAGGAATGTCACACATAGGCTTGCCATTGACAAACGATTCCGAGTATTTACTAAGCCTGTCGACCCAGTTGAGGTATTAATTTACTGTTTGGGGCAAATGAGTTCCAGAGTACAGGAATAGTTCATATAGTTGCTGGCTAATTCAGAATTGAGTTTCTCTGTATGGAAACGTGTGGATGTAGAATCTAAGCACATGGAGCTTAACTAATTGTATGTGTAGCAGGTATTATCCTACTGGGTGTGGCGACACACACCTGTAATCCCAGCACTCAGGAGGCTGAGGCAGGATCATTGCAAGTTTGAGACCAGCCTGGCCAACAAAGTGAGCTCAAGGCCAGTCTGAGCTGCACAGTGAGACTCTGTCTCAAAAAGACAAAAAAAAAAAGTCCTTTCTTTCAGAGAATAATTTTTCTTCCCAAGCCAAACATCTGAGAGTCAGGGATGTCTCCACACCTCATGCTATCACCGTGAGCCACACAGTGAGGACTGAGGGGGGAGTCACTAAGTTGACACCGAGGCTGAGTGACAGTTGGAATGGAAACATGGAGGATGCTACTGGAGGGTGTGGCTGCTGAAGAGTAGGAGTAAATGCTGTGCAAACCAAAGTTTTCATATTACTACATTTTCCCTGTTTCTATGCCCCACCTATATTGCCTTACAAAGAAATGTCAGTTTTTTATGTTTAGAGTTAATTTAGTGAGTTAATCATTTGCTTGAATTTTAGGTTCCTGATTATGTCAGTGTGATAAAGCAGCCAATGGACCTGTCATCTGTAATCAGCAAAATTGATCTCCACAAGTATCTGACTGTGAAAGACTATTTAAGAGATATCGACCTAATCTGTAGTAACGCCTTAGAATACAATCCAGACAGAGATCCTGGAGGTGAGTAGTAATGTTTTTTTTGTTTTTGTTTTTGTTTTTGTTTTTGTTTTTGTTTTGCTTCCAGGGATTGTTGGGGCCTGATTCAACTTACTAAGGGTTAATTGTTGTATCAGATGCTATATTATAAAAGTAGTTTTAAGTTGACAATGTTGTTTAATCCTCACAACCATGCTACAGGTGAAGGTAAAGTTTAGAAAGGTCATACTGTCAACAGTAAAATACATCCTAAAAGCTTGTTTGGGCCACAGAGAGAGACAGACAGAGCAAGGGAGCCTGGGTTTGATCCCCAGTACCGCATGCCAAGCTGGCCACCAACACTGAGCATGGTGGCACACACCTGTAATCCCAGCACTGGGGAGGCTAAAACAGAAGGATAACTAGAGTCCAAGCTGCATAGTGAGTCTCTATACCAAATACATTTAAAAAAAAAAGAAAAAGAGCTTGCCAGATAGCTCAGCAGATTAGAGCACCTGCTTAGGCAGATGCAGGGACAAGGGTTCGATCCCTGGTATGCTGTGCTGGCATCGTTTGCTGAACATGATTGAGACTGGACATACTGGGGCACACCTGTAATCCCAACTTCTGTGTAGTGAGATCCTGTAGACCCTGTACTAAGCACATAAAAAGAAAAAAATTTTAGTTAAGACCATTGCAATTTTTATTACGAACAACAATAGTGATAATAAAATTTTAAACTCCAGTTCCTGTTTCCTTTCTGCCAAGGTGGACATTATAAAGACTGGAGATCACTTTGCTGTTCCAGTTGTGCTGCTGCTGCTTTCTGTGCTGAGGCAGTACAAAATTTCTTTAGACCAGTGGGGCTCAAACTTGACATCAGAATCTCCAGAAGGACTTCTTAAACTGTGACTCACTGGGGCCCAGCGGTCAGGGTTTCCGAGTGCTTACGTAGGGTTCAGGGCCGAAGAGTGTGTATTTCTGACAAGCTGCCAGGGACGCTCGCTGCTGGATTAGGACAGTGCACCATGGGGATAAGTGCCCTTTTCTTCAGGCCATGTTAGCAGCCTGCTGCACTCCCCTTCCACTGTGGTAGCTGCTCCTTTGTCCGTAATCTGAATGGGAACGTGGCAGCCTGGTGCCCTGGGATAGATCCTGCACTGGCAGCAGCGCGGCTGTGCCCTCACACCTCACCTCCCTCCTGCCTCGGAGCACTCACTTCATAGGGCTACAGTCTGAGGTCAGAGTTGCCCAGCGTTTCTGTTTATGGTAAAAATAAATAAAAAGTAATTATAGTGTCTGCCACTGTATTTTAGTCTAGCATATTAAATTTATTTTACTGAGTTACTGAGTGGTGAAAATTAATTGTATTTATTCATTTTTCAGATCGTCTTATTAGGCATAGAGCTTGTGCTTTAAGAGATACTGCCTATGCAATAATTAAAGAAGAACTTGATGAAGACTTTGAGAAACTTTGTGAAGAGATTCAGGAATCAAGAAAGAAAAGAGGTAGGAAAGTAGAAAGAAAAAATGCTTCAGCTGTATTGAACCTTTTAACCAATCCTTTGTGTAACTTTGAGATGTGGAAACGCTTTTTTGAAGTCCCACATCTGTTGTTCATAAGGTTGCAGCTCCTCCAAATATGCCCCATCTTACTACCATGTGATGCCCAAGGACAACTCTGCACCTGCTGGCAACAGATCAGACCTGGACCAGAATGAAAAAGTACAGATTCCCACCACTCCTGTGGCTTCCAGCACGCCTAGTAAGTACTCCTGGCTGAGGTTGCTTTATGAAATTGGAACCTGTATTCTCTTCTGTTGCGATTTGTGTATATTTGTCCCCAAAAGCCTCATGCACTCATAGGGCAGACTTTTTTTTTTTTTTTATGGCCGGTTCAGCCTGCCCTGGAGCTGGGGCTGGCGCGCGGCATGTGGTGCTGGGGATCCAACTGTGGTACCTGCAGTTGCCTAAGCTTTCCTAAGCAGGTGCTTTAGACCACCAAGCCATCTCGCCGGCCCCCTAGGGCAGACTTTTAGAGTTCGTGATTGGCCCATGATCCACGGGGATTATGAATGAGCACCACTCCCAGCCTGGGGCGGACAGCCTGAGTGCAGCCTGGAAAGGCAGACTTGCTCGCTGCAGCCACGCTGCCTATGCTCCTCCCTTTGTTCTCTGCTCTTTGCCACCTCCATTAAAGGTGGCTCTCCACCCTGTGCCGCTCTGCCTTGGAGCCTGCCGCGTATGAACTGAAAGCTCCAAGTAACTGGGAGCTACTGAACCTTTCCTTCCTTCATTTTGGGTGTTGGGTGTTTGTCCCAGCAATGAGAGAAGAGTAACCGAGACATCTTCTAATACAATTTCCTTTCTGCGTTTTCTTTATTAATGCAGTAAATTACATTGATCTTAGTAAGAGAACCTTACATTCTTCAGGTCCAGTTTATAAGGTGCCACTGAGTCTCAGCTCAGCAATTAATTGTGGATGGACTGGATTTGAAAATCATTTCATTTCCTGCTAGTCCTGCTCTATTCTTTTCTCTTTTTGGCACCAGAAATTATACTGAAGACCTTGTGCTTGCCAGGCAGTACTTAGCCCCCCTGAGCTACCTCCCAGGCCCTCTATTTCCTATTTCCTTTCCCCAGCTTTTTCTCAGAATATAATCTAGGGTTCCAGCCAAAGGAACTTCCTGTCGTCTTTGGCAGGGTTTTCATTCCAGCTTTTGCTTTTTGAGGCCCATGAGTGTGAGGTTCTGCTTAGTTGCTTAGCCTCTCATGATTTCCCACTGTGAGGCATCAGCTGGTTCCTGCCTTGTTAGAGCATCTGTGTGCATGGGTGTGGGTGTGTGTGCGCACGCATGCGTGCACCTGTGTGCTGAAGTCAGCACCCAGGCCGACCAGAGAACTCAGTGGACTAAAGCGCCTGCGTAGGCAGAGTGTAGGGACCAGGCTTTGACCCCTGGCATACCATGCCAGCCCACAGTGATTGAGACTGCTTGTGGTGGCCCCCGTAATTCCAGTGCTTGGGAGGCTGAAAAACAGGAGGATCTCTATAAGTCCAATCTACATAATGAGACCCTGTACTAAATACAAAATAAAAAATAAAGTTGGAACCCTTTGCTGTATTGAAGGTTTGTCCTCTGCAGAGTAATTGATTTGAATTAAAGGAGAAGCCTTTCTTTCATGGGAGGGGCAGCTGGGAAACAAGGGACCACAGGATAATTGGCAAGAAGCCTCCCCCACAGAGAGCACTTGGTCATCCAGCAGCAAGCAGGTGCCTCTGTGGCAGTGGGCTGCCTGGGGACAGTCCCTGCTCAGCTGTGCAGTGGGACTGCATAGGCTGCACAGTGGGACTGCATAGGCTGCGCAGCATTAAAGTACTGAGAGGGCCGGCGAGATGGTTCAGTGGTCTAAAGCGCCTGCTTAGGAGGGCTCAGGCAACTGCGGGGACTGCGGTTCGATCCCCGGCACCACATGCTGCGCCAGCGCCACCACCAGGGCAGGCTGAGCCAGCCACAAAATGAATAAATAAAGAAACAAACAAACACAACAAGCAAACAAATAAATAAATAAAATAAAATAAATTTTAAAAAAAAATAAAGTACTGAGAAACACACCCAGGAAAGTTCAAGCACAGCCGTGGGGCATTTCCCATGCTCATCTGCACGGAGTGAAAAGTGCTACAAGGCGGTGAAAATGATTAAACCACAGCCATGTAGGGCAGTGTCAGTGGGTTTCCCAGTGTACATAAACTTTGGAAAGTCTTTTTTTTAAAAAGACCTATTTTATACATATTACCATATGCATTCAGATATAGGTAAAACTAAGCCTTGGAATCCAGACAGGGTCTTACTGACCCTGTGTATTATGACTAAATCGAGCAGTTGGGAGTTTTGGTGCTTGTTCTGTGTTTATCTCACAGCTGGTTATATAGATTTCTTGTATTTGTGGCTGTTCACTGTATATCTGTATCTTACGGACTTTTTGTGTGTCTAGTGTGTGTCAAAAGTTCAAACTAGGCCAGTGCGGTGGTGCACACCTATAATCCCTACACTTGGGGGGACTAAGACAGGGGCAATCCTGTGAGTTCCAGGCCACTCTAAACTGCATAGCAGGCCAGACAAATAGCTCAGTGAATTATAGCACCTGAAAGCAGGCTCAGGGGCCAGGGATTCAATCCCCTGGCCTACTTTGTGGGCGCCACCCCGGGGCAAGCTGAGAGGGCAATTGAGAGTGGTCCTGGTCGTGTGCGCCTGTAATCCCAGCTCTTGGGAGGCTGCAAACAGGCAGATTACTATAAGTCTGATGTAGTACTGAAACCCTGAACACCCTGTAGACCCTTCCGAAAGAAAGAATAAACTTCATAGCTAAACCCTGTCTCAAAAACACCAAAAGATCTTATGCTTCTTAAAAGTTCAAACTAAACAAACCTGTTGTGTCCCTTGCTTGCCATGTAGCCAGAGCTAAGCTCAAACTCACAGTGATCCTCCTGCCTCAGCCTCCCAAGTGCTGGGATTAGGAACATGTGCCACCAAGCCCTTCTCTTTTCTTTAAATGCATGCTTATTAGAATGAAAGGAAAAGCTTCCCAGCAATCATGCAGGGGTGTCCACGAGCCAGGTGCTGTGGACCTTTAAGTCCAGGGGCTCTCGTTCTGCCCTGCTAGAAGCAGGTGTGCCGGAGCACAAGGATGCTCTTGCCGGCAGGGAGCCTCTGGTACCCAAAGGGCAGGTGTTTCCTTCCCTTTCACTTCTTTCAAGGCCGTTCCATTGTAAAGTTTCTTTTCCCCCACTTGCCCTAGCATAGGTATAGCCCAAGCTGAAGAGACCACTGTCACATGTGTTTCAGACTCAGCTGGATTCCTGGCCACCTAATTCCACTGAAAGTGTGAATCATCAGATCCTCTTTCATAGTCATCTGGACAAGGCCCGTGCTGTGCAGTGGGTGGCAGTGTTCATCCTGGAGCCACTTTAGTCCTCATGCTTGTGTCCCAGTGCTGAGGCGGCTCACCGTCCTTGGGAATCCACTTCCTGATCTCCGTACTTAGCCTCCACTTCCCCTTTGTCTTTGCTGCTGCCCGAGTTTGACCTCTTCTCCCCAGGGCAGTACCAGTGCAGTTTGGCCAGATTTGGCCTGCGCAGAACACGCTGCGCTCTCATTTTCTCATCTGTGAAGTGATGATTGTTGTACCCCTTGGTGGAGTAAAGTAAAACTTCCCTGCATGCATGTGCTTTACAAGGGACAGGGGTGTGGCTCAGTGGCCCAGCACCCGGCAAGCATGAGCTCCTGAGTGGGTTCTGCTTTTTGGGTTTTTTAAAAAGATTTTTGAAAAGCATGTTTCCAAATTTAAAAGTGTTATTAGTATTTGTCGAAGACTCAATAAATTTAGGCTGTCTCACCTAAATTTCTCCTAGTTTCTCATACTACCAAAATGATCTCTCAAAGATAGGCATTAGATTATGTCACTTCATATATATATATATATATATATATATATATATATATATATATATATATATATATTTAAGATAAAATCTAAACTGAACTCCTAGCTGAATGTGGTAGTTCATACCTGTAATCTTGGCACTCAGCTAAGGGAGGAGGATTACAAGTTCAAGCCAAACTTGGGCAATTTAGTGACTTAGGAAGATCTCCCTGTCTCAAAAAAAAACAGAGAAGGTGGCCAGGGAGATAGCTTCAGGCACAAGGGCCTGCCTGGCAAGTGCACAGTCCTGAGTTCGATCCCAGGTTCCATAGGGGGAAAAAACAGAGAAGGGAATAAGGTATGGCTGAAAAATATGGTGAATATTAAGTTTGGTTTTGTTTGAGACAAGGTCTCCCTGTGTATTTCAGGCTGGCCTTGAACTCACTGTGCAGCCCAACTGGCCTTGGACTCAGCCATGCTCCTGCAAGGCCTAGGATTACAGGCATATGCCACCAGGCCCAGCTAAAAAGTTTATTACACGTTGCCGTTAGTTGGGGGAAGAGGTACTAGGGATCGATCTCGGGCATCGCACAGAGCCTTTAATCTTCAGAATGCTCTTTTTCTCTTCAAACGCTTGTGGCCTATCATTCTTGTCATGCTCTGAAGCAGTTCTGGAAGCTGTTCTGTGAATACCTTTAATTGTGATGTCGAGGCTGCCTTGACATCTCAAATGCAAGCTGTTAACCTTCTGTGGTCATTTTATTTAGAGGAAGGGCCCAAGTGGATAAGGACACACTATGGGGTCTTTACAACCTGGCTTTCTGTTGTGTGACACTGACCAGCAGCACTCAGACCTTGTGAATACACATGAAAGAAGACTCCAGAACGGCTTCATAAAGTGGCAGGAGTGGCAGGGGAGATAGCTCAGTGGCATAAGTGCCTGCCTGGCAAGCACGGGGTCCTGAGTTCAATCCCCAGCACCAAGAAAAAGAGAAGTGGCAGGAGCCATGGAGTGAGCATGTTCATGCAAGGAGTATTCTGAGGGGGATTAAGGGCAGCGTCTTTCACTGTAATGTTTTGGCTTTAAATATTTACTATGTTGTTCAATCAAACCATGGAGCTCTGGTGCAGAGATCTGGACTCAAGCCCTGGCACAACCAAAACTAATTTCTGAATTCATAGGATGACAGGCTTTATAATCTTAGTCTCAGGTTCTCACAGTATTCTAGTTTTGTTTCTATAATCCCACCATAGCAAAATACCGTGAGGCCAGCAAGATAGCTCAGCAGTCTAAAGTACCTGCTTAGGCAAGCACCAGGACCAGTTCAGTACCCAGCACCACATGCTGCACCAGCCCTGCACCCAGGGCAGGCTGAACCAGCCCCCAAAAGTGATTCTTCCTGAAACCATTGTCTCACATCTCCAGCTTTTCTTTATTCTTAGCATTCAGAAAGTCACAGAGTGGTTTGTTTCTCTTACTCTTTAAAGCTCAGTTAAAAAGAAAAAACCGCAAAAAGTCCAAGTGGCACTTAGGCACCATAACAAAGCGGAGGAAGATTTCGCAGGCAAAGGACAGTTGCCAAAACGTGGCAGAGGGCAAGGCCGAAAGTGATGCCGAGGAAGCTCGAGACATGAGCGTGGAGCAGAATGACAACGGCAACACAGGAGAGTCTTCACTGGAGGAAACAGAGAAGGAGCAGCTTGCCTCTGAGAGCAAAGCCACCTGGGGAAATCCCAGCTCTGGGACTCGTAATGCCGAGAGTGAGGTGGAATCCAAGAAGGCTGCAGCCTGTGCAGAGCTGAGGAGAGAGAAGACGGTGTGCAACGGAGAGGTCTCCAGCTCTCAGACGATCGATGCTTCTGATGAAAACGAAGCGAGAGGTGAGTCTCGGCTGCAAGACCTTGCCCTTAGAGTTCCAAGACGCCTAGTCATATACAGCTTACTGCTTTTTGCTATGAACTCATTTCAAAAATAATGCTTTTAGTTATCTGTGAAATAGTAAATCACTGTTTTTGTTTTTTTGTCTTTTTGAAACAGGATCTCTCTGCCATTCAGGCTATCCTTGAGCTCAATCTGTAGCATAGGCTGGTCTGGAATTCAGTGACCTTCTTGGCTCAGGCTGATTACAGGCGTGTGCCACCATGCCTGGCTTAATCATGGTTCTCTTACTGACCCTTGTCATTGGCCAGACCTCTGGCATTGAGTTCTCAGATCACTTGGGCAAGGTGCTTAGCCTGGTAGCCTGCTTCCTCATCTGCAAAAG
>PVKN010030810.1:0-12631 GCA_004027915.1 Capromys pilorides
TGGGCTGGTTCCGGGGTGTTTATCCCAAAGGAAAAGACTGGAAAAGGCAGGAAACTGCACAGGTAGTGGCCCTGGGCCACAGGCAGAGCCACACCCAGGAGTGTGGGACAGGAACTGGGGACCCTGGCCCACCTCAGGCTCCTGAGAGCTCACGGTGTTGCCCACAGGCCAGAGCATAAAGACTTCAGTGGGCGGGGTGGGGAGGGTCCCCTGAAGGGTATGGTGGGTCCGGCCCCAGGTGTTGGGCCAAAAGGTCTTTGCCAGCCTCTGAGGAGGAGATCTTGGGGCGAGGCCACCGGGCATTTCCCAGATCAGCCCTATGTGGAAAGAGGAGTGTCATCCTAAGAGGAGCCACAGACCCAGAGAGGAGAAGCCACGGGGGCGGAGGCAGGGATTAGAGTGACCAGGCCCACACCAAGGGGGTCTGTGGCCACCGGAAGGCCAAGGGGCCAGGAAGGACCCTCCGCAGCAGTGCCGGCAGGGAATGGCCCTGCTGACCCTGACAGACCCTGCCGCTCTACGCCGGGTGCTCAGGGCGCGCTCGTCTCCTGCAGCGGGGGCAGGCAACAGCCCAAGCACCTGGAGAGCCCGAGCAGGAGGAGCTGCGCAGTGCCTCTGATGGCCACCCAGGTGAGCCCGCCACGGGACCCACGTGCCCGCTCACGGGACCCACGTGCCCGCTCACGGGACCCTCGTGCCCGCTCACGGGACCCTCGTGCCCGCTCACGGGACCCTCGTGCCCGCTCCCTGACCTCCCCTTGCTCCCCACTTCAATCCTGAGAGGGCGCCACGCAGCCAAGTTGCTCTGAGCATTGAGCCGAAAGCAAGGAGCTGCTGCCGGGCACCTGTCCTTCTGGCGTGGCACGCGGCTTGCTCCCTGACTGGCGGGCACCCAGAGGTTCTGGCCGAGGCACCTCACACTGACCTCAGTGCCCAGGAAAATTTGCAACAAGAAAATCCTTGTCAAACAAATTGATTTAAAATGAGGTACGGGCTGGAGAGACGGTATAAGTGTCTGCCTGGCAAGTGCAAGGTCATGAGTTCAAACCCCAGTCACACACACACACACACACACACACACTCACAAAAGGTACCGTCATCCTCATCCTCTTCGGCTTCTCTGGCGGCTTTCTGCTTTCTCTTTCTCAGCTGTCTGCCTCCCCCTGAGGGGGCCGATGTCCATGCAGCCCAGGTCTCTGGCTCCGAGTCACACTTCTTCGCATGTCTGTGCATGGTACTCTGCGGGAGAGGAAACCCGGGACACCATGAGTGACGGCTCCGGGTTGCGCGGTACAGACAGGCTGCAGGAAGAGCGCAGTGATGCATACCTGCAGGGGCCTGGGGCGGCAGCCACAGCCCTCCAATGGTGACCCACGCTGCCACATTTAGGTCTAGTTGACAGCTAACCTGTTCTATTTTGAACAACAGAAACCAGTGAAAATACATTTTTCTAGAATGCCCCTACTCTCTGATGGGAAAACTGATTTTAAACCGGAAACTTGGGGTTTCCACCAATATTAGGACCCTAAAAAGATGTCCACAACAGCCTGTTCTTCGAGCTCCTCTCTGGGTGTTGACAACGCATGACACATACAGGTGCGTGCTTTTAAAACTACAGGGCACTCAGCAGTAAGTCCCTACAGGTCTCCTACTCAAGGCTGTTAGCGACATCTCATGAATGAAAACGTATAGTAACTTAAAATCAGCTAGAAAATATGCATTTTTTTGTAAAGTTCACACGGAAAACGGAAGCCTGGCTGTGCACGTCTGACATGCAGACCGCGCCTGGCGCCCCACTGAACTGCACCCTGCCTTTAGCCGGTGCTTTGCAGCCCTGTCCTGATTTATGGGAGAACAACAGGGCTGGGGGTGCGGGGCTTCCTGGTCACTTAAACTCCCAGCTTGGCTATGGAGTTGGCGAACTGCCAGAGGGCCCCGTTGGCCCTTCTGTCCCCTTGGAGCACAGCCGGCCACTTTGTCTATGGCTGTTCTGGTGAACGGGGGTGGGGTGGGGTGGTGTGGGGTGCAGATGGAAGGTGTGGCTGGAGCTGTTTTTTTTTTTTTTTTGTCAGGACTGGGATTCGAACTCACGACCGTGCACTTGCCAGGCAGGCACTTGTGCCACGGAGCTATCTCCCCAGCCCCCCTAGAGCTGTGTGTTCTAAGCCACTGTCACTGTGTACTCTCGGGCTCTTTATTGGAAGAGTTTGCCTCCCCGTGGTCTGCACAGCTGTGGGAAGCAGATGCCCTGGAGAGCCAGGGCCTCCACGGCGAGTCCGCAGAAAGCAGCGGTTCCTCCTTGCGGGAAGCACAGGGCCAGCCGCACACGACCTGCAGCAGTGGGGCCGGGGCTGGCGTCACCTCTGCACCAGCGCACGCATGCACACGCACCCGCAAGCACGCGCAACCCGGCCTTCGGAATCCACATCCAGGGTGAACAAATGTGACAAATCCCTGGGCCAAAAGAAACCTTACTCCAGCGTAGAGGGGCCCCACCCAAGCCCTGTCCAGGTCCCTCAGGGCAGGACAGGCTTTGTACTACTCTGGTACAAAAACATGACACCGTGGCCAGCCTGTGTTACTGCACAGACATCTAGATAATTTACTTTCTGAAAATCAGGTTGGATTCCAGGGAGTAGATGTGCTTCCTGTTATCTCTCCGTACCTCTGTGGAGACCCAACTGACACACTGTACAGTTGACCCATTTACAACGTATGGTTTTTGGGATATTCACAGAATTGGGCAGGCAATAGTGCAGTGGATTTAGAACATTTCACTCCTCCCAAAGAACTCCACAGAAGCCACTAATTCAGTGTCACATGAATGTGCCTGCCCTGGACATGTTACTAAATGGACCGTATGACACGTGGCTTTCTGTGGCCCTTTTCACGGCTGGGCTTTAGTCCACTCTAAGGACAGGCTGTGTGTCACCGTGGCTCAGAGGTACACCGCCCCAGTGACCGGGACAGGCAGGGCAGCTTCTCCTGTACTGGCTGCCTTCTCTGGTCTCTTGGAAGCCTTGTCTATGTAGATGTTTTAAATCTGATTTTTTTTTTTTCTTTTTTATGTACTGAGTGTACAAGGTCTCACTACACAGATCAGGCTCGTTGTGATCCTCTTGTTTTCAACCTCCCAAGCGCTGGGATTATAGTTGTGTGCCACCATGCCCTGTCTCAGTCACCAGGGAGCCAACCTTGGTCCCTGTGTCTGCCTAAGCAGGCGCTTTAGTCCACTGAGCTACGTGGCCAGCTGTTCTGCTTGTTTTTAATGGAGTCACTGCCTAATTATTCGTGAGTGGTAAGAGATTTCACACAGTCTAGATACGGGGTCAGCTACGCTTCTCATAGATAGCTAAGCTAGACTGAGATCAACAGGGATGGGCCCTCGAAGGAATCAGTGCCGGGGAGGAGCATGCATCCCAGCGTGGCTGGACACCTCCGAGGAAGACAAGGCCCCAGGATTAGAGCTACCATGGCCCGACTTGCAGGATGAGTGGAATTTGGGATTATATTGTAATTGGTGCCACATAGTCCATTACATCCGGGTAGATGTCAGTCACCCAACTGGGGGACCAGAGCATCCCTACTCATCCTTTTACCCACAGGCCTTTGCTCTTCCCACATCCCTATTGGCCCACTGCCAGCTGTGCAGCTAGACTTCTGCTCTTACTGGTAAGCCACAGTTTGATCTCCGTGGTGACTTTGTGACTTGTGACTTGTATCCACCTTGCGATTCATCCTTAGGAGGTGACCTCAGTGGCAACCCACCTTCGGGTCCCCTCTCATCTCAGGGGCTGCCTCGCTCGGTAAACCTTTCCTAGCACACGCTCAGCGCAGCTGACGCGTAGCACACCGGGAGTTCTGGCTCCTTGTGTGTCACGCTTTCTTCCAAGGAAGAAAAAGTTTCAAGACTGTTCTGAGGGACAGTGAGACGCTCACGAGGCATTTCTTGGCTGCACCTTGCACCAAAGGGCAGTTTCTACTCAAAAATTCTACTCTTCGGTGACACTAGCTTGAAATGGTGCCTCTGTACCACTGCCACCACTTTTATTTGGAATTCTGTGTGAAGAAGATTAATATTCCAGAGTGTTCCTACTATGCCACCCAGAAAAACACACCTATCCTAATGTTTTTCTTTTAAAAAGAACGATAAGAGTTTCCCATATAAAGCCAATCAAGTCCAAATAGAGTAGTCGAGAAGTTCCAACGCTGGCTGCAGCACCCAGCATCCAGGGCGGTTTTACAATGCTCACACATTTCCTGACACGCCTGCTTTCCCCAAGGACCCCACTCCCCTTTGATCACATTCCACCTTGTAACTCGTTTCTAATTCATGGAGGTTAAGGTCGAGACACTTTTAAGACCAGGCATCGGAAGGCACGGTGGCCTCCTCTTGTTACGTGCTCTAAGCCTTGAGGCCAGGTGGGCAGCCCTGTGGCAAAGCCAGAGCTGAAGTCCTGCCTGCAGCCTCTGGACACCCGCTTAAGAACCAACCCCCAAACCCTTCCCGACCCAGACCTATGGAAGCTGCCAAGGGACAAATGTCTGTGGTTGGAAGCTATCAAACTCTGAGATAATCATTTATCATTATGGTTTGTCATCCTCTCCCTCACAAAGGCTCTTCAGTGCTGAGCTCAAGCTTTGAGGGGGTGACGGGTCATGTGTATCACATCTGTTAGTGGAGGAGCCTGCTGCTGAACGTGGGTTGGGTGGGGGTGGGGCTGGTGGAAGACGGGCCACGGGGCCAGACCTGACAGAGCGCACCTCCCTCCAGGCTCCTCCAGTCTCTCTCTGCTTCCCAGTTGCCATGGGGTGAGCTTATGCCCTCTACCCGGGGCCTTTACCCAGGCCAGCTCTACCCTGGAGCCTGCCAGTCACGGACTGAGCCTTCCCAATGTAAATTGCCCGAAACTGACAGGCCGGTTTCTAAGGCCAGCAGAGGCAATCTGGAGTTCCAGCCCAGCTCCATCATCCAACTGCCGCTCCTCTGGGCTGGTTTGGGGAGGTGGAGGGGTGTCAGGGACTCACCCAGTGCGAGAAGCTCCTGCCACACGTAGGACACTCGTGGAGAGGGCTGAAATCCGAGTCGTCGTCGTCACGGTATTTCTTCAAACGCACGACCAGCTTACGCCGCTGCCCACGGGGCTTGTGGGGCTTCTCTCCAGTGTGGGTGAGGATGTGGGTGGCCAGGTTCTGCTCCTGCAAGGCAGGGAGGAGGGAGAAGGGTGCGGCCGGTGAAGGGCGTCTCTGGGCGAGGAGAGCTGCTTACCTGACGGTGCTTTTCCCTAAGCGAGGAGGTGGAGGAGGAGCGCACTATTAGGCAAACCTTCTGCAGACTCTCCGAGAGCAACAGAAAGCTCCCCCAGGGGCGGGGACGACTCGCACCTGGCGTTCTGGAGCTGTCATAATTCACGGGATGCTGGCTCTGTCGTCCCTTGGGGGACATCACCTTGGATGGGGGAGGGGTAGTATGGAGGTGACATGACGTCATGCTGCATCTCAGACACAGCTGTTTGCAATTCCCCGAGCTTGCAAAGGGCTGACAGAACCTGCCAACTTAAAAGCGTAATGTGTGGAATTTCAATTCAGTGGACAGGGAATTTAGCTTTGCTCACGCTTTCTTGCGTGGTGTGCCACACTTCCAACTGCACTGGTGGATAATGGTGAACGTAACTGTTCTTGGCGAGGAAACCACCAAAGATTTTGAAAGATTCAAACAACTTAGAAAATCAGGGCAACAACAGGTGTAAAATCACCCAGGAACATACACTGGGTGTTTTATTAAAAATGCTGCAAGGGCCGGCGAGATGGCGCGGCAGACTAAGAGCCCACTTAAGCAAGTGCAGGGGCCAGGGTTCCATCCCTGGTGCCACACGCCCCGCCGGGACCCCTGTGGGCATGCCAAGCCATGACTGAATTTGGGCATGGTGGCGCACGCCTGTAATCCCCGTGCTGGGGTGGCTGCACACAGGAGGAGGATCACCGCCAGTGCGAGCTGCCCAGTGAGGCCCTGCCCAAAATAAATACATAAAAAAGTGCTGCCAGCGGGCAAATGAAACGCAGGTCTTTTCTGCACTGCCGCTACCAACTTAATCTGTGGTCTTGCCTCTAAACTCCCCTCCAACTCCCCCATCTCCCAGCACAGATGCGGCTACGAGGGAATTCGTTTCCTCGTGCCCCACTGGGACCGCGCTCTGAACTCCGCACACTGCCTGCTCTCTGTGCCCTGAACTGCCAGCTTGCAGCCTGGGCAGAGCCTATTCCCCTCTCCAGGTCTTCTCTACGATCCAGGAAGATCTCACTGCTTCACAAACCCGGCCCCCGACCACGTCTGAGCATCTGAGGCTCCGGATCTCCCAGCGCGTTACCTCAGAGCGCTTGCCGGATGCAGCTTCCTCCAGGGACCTGGCTGGGGGGCTGACCCAGCACACGGCGCTTCGGGGTGTGCCTGGGACCCTGCTTATGAGGGCGACTTGTATTTGTATTTAATGTGTTAGAGATTCAAACTGAGAAATCTAAAAATACTTTTAAAGTTTAAAAAAAGTATCAATACGTTTGAAAATAAACCAAGTGACATGTTAACATATTTCAGAAAGCTATATTATCTATGTTTCCAAACAACAAATCAAATGTCTCTCTTAACACTTAAAGTTGCCAGTTAAAACACAGGCTGTAGCAGTGGGGACACACACACATATGCAAAACGACTCCTTATTTATCTGAAACTCAAATATCACTGTCCTGGGTTTTCTGTACTAAGCCCGACAGCTCCATTAAAGGATTGCAGGTGGAATCCTGTATCTCTTTCTACGTTGCTGCTGAGGGGCACTGAAGTATCTGAGGAAAATCTGGGCTCCTAGACATGCAGTTAAAAAAGGAACAGGCTTTAGTAGTTTTCTTCCCAGATAACCGTGGTCACTGTCCCTTGTTTACACCAAAACTCAGCAGGCGACGGTTTCCTAAAAACTGGTCACACTGCGCAACCCGAAATGAGGCCGTTCCACTTCCCGCCTCTGTTCTGTGAGAACCCGTCGGTCCGTCGTGTCCTTGGGATGTGTTCTCTCTCAGGCATGATTCCGTGACATCACGGACTGGTCGTTTGGAAAATATCTACGCTGGGCGATGCCAGAGGCTCTGTGAGCACTCTGACGCGCTTCGCTACTCGGTATTAAAAAGCCCCGATCTCATCAGAAATGTCATTAAGGATCAGAAAGCTGGAAGGCTCCGGGTGGAGAGCATCAGTTTTCTAAAATTCTGATTTTCTCTCGAAAACTGACAGTCTGTCGTCTAGTACTAGCAACGCGTCTCCCTTGAAAGCTCAGGGTTTCTCCGTTCACTGTCAGGAAAACGTCTGCCAGATGCCCCCAAACTGCATGGGCTAGGCGGGGCTGCTGTCCCCTGGGGCATGGAGTCGAGAGAAGTGGGGAAGTGACACCCCCCCCCCCCCCCCGGCAAACCTGAGGGTCTTGGGGCTGCCTGGGTGCCCACAGGGTGCTGCAGTCTGCACAGAGTGATCCCCTCAAAGCCTGCTGTGTTCATTCATTGATGAGATTTGGGGGGCTGGTGTGACTCCGGATGAGTTCACTGGTGGGTGTGCTGCTGGGACGTGAAGCCTCGTGGGCAGCGGGGCACTCTGGGCGTGGCCCGGATAGCGCAGACCGCCTCGGCCCTCCAGGTCTCAGCCCTGCTTCCTGCCCGCATCTCTGCCTCTCCTGGGCCACGCCCCTCTGCCAGTCCCTGCCTTGGAGCCAGCCCACTACAATCGGAACACTTGCGAATTGTGAGATAAAGTAAACCCGTTCTCCTTTAATCTATGGGTGCTGGGTATCGTCCCAACAGTGAGAAAGTAACTAAGACACGGGGTGTTACAAGAAAGCACTCAGGGCTAAGATTTAAGAACATCAACGAGTCTCTCCGTTTACCAAGAACGCTCTTAAACGTAGTAGCCCTTGCTTTGGGGGCCGGCGCAGGACGGCGAAGGCCGCAGTGGCCGCCAGTCGCGCCGGGTGTCACTGCTTCTGTGCCAAGGCGGCATCGTTGTCCTGACACTGAGCGCGAGAGTCAAGCCAGCCGCAAGGGCACAGCACGCCTTGGCATATCCTGGGTGATCCAGAGGACCTCAGGGCTCTGCACATCCCCTACCGGCTGCCGCTTCGGACTCCTGGCTGCTGGCCGCTACCCTCCGTCCCTCCTTCTCTCCCCCCCTCCCTCCCTTTCTCCCTCCCGAGCCTCTGCCTGTGGACGTCACCAGGGCACAGACCTGCTTGCAGGTGTAACTGCAGCGCGGGCACTTGAAGCGCTTCTCCTTCCGGTGGGTCTTCTGGTGCTGCATGAGGGCGTAGCGCTCGTGGAAGGCGGCGGGGCAGCAGCGGCAGCGCATCTCCGTGGCGTGGTACGTGTGCAGGTTGCGCACATGCACGCCTGAAAGGGGGTGGAGCATCACAGGCACGAAGGCCACCGTCCGCGGCCACAGCCCCCCTGTGTGCTTCCCTACCTCAGAGCGGCTCCCGCGGGGCGTCTCCCCCTGGGGCTGGGTGGGCTGTGCTGTGCACTGCCAGACACTCAGAGGCAGCCCTGGCCTCTCTCTACCCACCAGGCTCCCGCAGCCCCTGCCAGGGTGACAGCCCAAATGCCGCCGCCACAGGACCTCACTTTCATACTGCTAAGTATAAGGTTGAGGTAACACAAGGCCAGGCACGGAGCCAAGCCCACTGAGAAGCTGACCATGGGGTAGGTAGGTTCGGAGTGGTAAGGGAGTTCACAGAACCAAGACGCCTTTGAGCTGGAAGCGCCCGGATGGTCCTCGGGGACTTAGGGCACTGTCTTCACATCCTATCTGATTGGGGACGGCCTGCAGAAGAGTTGATGATGGAGGGGCGCCTTGTGCTTCCCACCCAGTTGTCTCACGATCAGTCTTTCTCAGAGAGGAGAACGAAGACCAGGCGCCCTCACAGGGCCACCACAGTGCTGTGGGACACGCATGTAGGACACACTATAATGCCGCGGTGATGTCACAGGTCTCACAGCCATTCCTGGCAACTGGCTTGAGAGCCCTGGTCCTACTATGAGCAGCTGGGCCATGCTCTGGGGGGGTGGGGGTGGGGGCTGCTGGTAGCCATGGCAACATGGACAGACCAAAAGACTTGTTCACAAGTGACTCACAATTTCAAATGATTTATCTCATCTCTAAAATTTCTTGGGGTTAACTGGTGAGTGTTTATGTCTGCTAATGTATTGTAAGCACCACAATGTCATACATTTTTAGAAAAAAAACAAAGAAAGAAAGAAGGAAAGAAAGGAAAAAGACCACCTAAAAAGGAGACCCAGCAGTCCGGAAACAGATCTGTGAGCTCCCTCTTCTCCATTCCCTGTGAAAACCCTCTCCTGTCCTGGGGTGTCCTCAAGTCACGAGGACCTACCTGGGGACCTTAGTTTCTCTTGGTCTCCACTTGTACTCTTGGCCCCCAAGCAACAGCTGAGATGCTGAGGCCCAGGGAGCATCAACGAAGTGAGAACCCAAAACCTAGCAGCATCCCAGCACCCCGCTGGGGCCTCTCAGGCAAGTCGCCCTAGCGTCTTCACCTCTAAGAACGGCCCGATGTACGCTACGGTAATATCCCGAGAGTACTTTTGAACCCAAATGTCCGTGAGATCTCACAGGTGTAGGGACAAGTCCAGGTCAGAAGGGTGGTGAGACTGCACTTACTCAACACGGCCACCAGATGGAGCCACAGGACCGCTGCAAGCAAGCTCATTCTGGGGAAGCCTGAGAGCGCCTGGCCGGCCAGCACCCTAGCGGCTCTGCAGGTTGGCCTAGGTGCCCAAAGAGTATCAACGGGGAGAGGGTGAAACCCGACACTCACGCAGGTCGCTCTTCCTCGCGATGAGGGCCTCACAGTGGGGACACTGGTGCTTGGGCACGTCCTTGCCGTGCCTCTGCAGGACGTGTATCTTCATGGTCCCGCGCTGGGTGAAGCGGGCGTGGCAGACGTGGCACTCGTAGGGCTTCTCGCCTGCACAAGGGCAAAAGGCCTCCCTGGAGCGTGGCTCCCCTCTCAGCTCCGAGCTGTGCTGCACCCGACCCCTTTCATGGAGACTGAGGCCCCCAACTGGCGTGGGGCCCCAAGTCCCTCCGGACGGCAGATGCCCTGCGGGGCTCCGTGCAGCACCCCAGACACACGGCCTCCCAGACGCGTGGTGCCAGGCTGTGGCTGGGCACCGTTCCTCCCACGAGGGCCCAGGAGCATTTGAGACCCTGTGTGTGTGTACTCAGTCTCTTTACACGACTACTGCACGCCTGTTACTGAGCTGGCATAGCCTGCTGCCTGCTTTGTTTTAAAGCTGAGGAATGAATTAAGAAGCAGACTCTTCAACGCCGGAAACCCCTCCAGGAGCTAATGATTTAGGGTGACCTGCCTGTCCCGGTGGGCACAGCACAGCATGAAAAGTAGAACCAAGGGCCCGGGGGGGCGAAAAGTACATGAGAACTGACACTTGCCCTTTACTTCTGCCCGCACAAAATGACCGTGGCGTGCTGGCACAGCCACCCGGCCTGGCCTCCTGCGGGCAGACGCGCTCACCTGAGTGGGTGAGCATGTGGCGCTTGAGCTTGTAGGAGTCCCTGCTGGCGTAGCTGCAGAGGCGGCACTGGAAGGGACGCTCGTCCGTGTGGGAGCGGACGTGGCGCTTCAGCTTGCTGGCCTGGGACAGACAGGGGGGACAGTGACTCCAACAGGAACTGGAAGCAGGGGGCCCTCCATGATTACCTTTACAGAGGAAACTTAAGTTGGTCAGGTTCTACCACAGGGGCACGCAGCCCTTGCTGCAAGACACGAAAACAGCGTGACTCGTTCTGTTCTATATTCCATATTCTTTTTCATTCGATGTGCACAAGCTCTCCTGGGGGAGGAAGTGCAGCTTGCAGCGATTCTGACATTCAGCTTCACGTTATGAAGACTGATACCTCGCTGTCCAAGGCCACCTGGAATTATATTTATGTCCAAGGCCACATGTGCCGTGTGAGAACACAAAGCCCAGGAGGACTGTTTTTGCATCAAATGAAAACCTCAAGCCAGGACGTGTGAAATGCATGCACAACACCATGTGAGTCCCATGGACCCTGTGCCCCAAGGGCGCACGAGGGGAGCAGGCCGTCCTTGCTGTGAGTTCGGAAGCTGTGCGTCAGGGATTTCTTTAGAAGGAATAGGTTTTAAGTAGGAGAAAATAATTCTAATGTAATGACCTATGCCAGGGGCTTAGCTAAATGGCAGATGCCTTCTGCAGGCTTGCTGTATCTGCTTACTGCGCGCCCCAACCTGCGCTTTGCAGGAAGTCCACGGTGGCTGCCACCTTGGAGCCGCAGGTGGCTAAAGCCCCCGTGGTTCTGCTGGGTTGAGGGAAGGCCATGCTCGGTCTGTTTCCCCAGCATCAAAGAATAGTCACCAATCTGAAGGGCACTGGAGACTCGAGGCCTCAGAACGGAAAGTGAGGTCCAGGGTCTTAGAAGAAAACCAGATGTCCTCAAGCGCTTCAGAATGCAAAGCAACAAGCGTTTTTAAAGGACAGCACGGAAGGCCTGAATAGGATAGGTGGCCTGACTGGCCATAGAAGGCTGCATGTCGTGTCCCTGGAGAGGGGACAGGGAGCGCCAAGAACCTGGTGTCCAGCAGATGCCTGCTACGCTCTGGGAGCAGGAAGGCTCGGTGTGCGCTGTGCTAACACAGACCAGCAGGCACCATTCCGAAGCCATGCCAACGAGGGAGACAGAAGCGGCAGGGACCCGGGGCCCAGCTCACCAACCCGGGCTGCTCCTGGCACGAAGCCTCGATGGGCCCTCAGCAGGCCTGCACACAGACCTCCAGAACGGGCAGGCCATCAACCAGAGGCCTGACGGCTCAGGGTCCTGGGACGCCTTTGCTCTCTATAGCTGCCGCCTCATGTCCTGCTACTAACAGAATAAGAGGAAAGACAGACTTTCAAATAGAGCAATCACAGGGCGAGGGGAAAAAGCACCAGGCGGAATCGAGTTGTGACCGAGTGTGTGAAATTCCTAACTTTGTGAAAGGCGGCTGAAGTGCTGCTGTATTTAAGCCTCGGTTGCTGTGGCCTTTAACTCAGTTCCACTGCGGGGCAAGAGCTCTCCCTCCCCGACTGGGCTCCCACCCAGGGGCTGCTTTCCTTCTAACACCAAGAAGAGCCCCTCGGACAGAGCTGGCGTTGGCTGGGACACACCCCACGCTGCCTTTGATGCAAGCAGGGTGCTGCTGAGCCTGCTGCAAGGCACAGAACAGGCAGCCGTGCGGACGCGGGCACGGCACGTGACCAAAGCCTGCAGAATGTCACCTCCCTAAGTGAAGGCTAGAAATGGGGAACAGGGGATGCGGCACCGCGGCAGGGGGACAAGTCCCTGCATTCAGTCCCTGGCACTAAAAAAAAGGCCAGAAATCACTGTCAGGATGCTTTTGCCACAGAGGCAGGCTCAAGATTTGTGGCCGAAGTTCCTCTCTGATCTGTACGGAAAATCCACTCCCATGTTGTGGCACTGAGTGTGACGTAACACACCGTACAGACTGTGGTGGCTGTGTCTAGGTGTCTCCCAAAGCCTCATGTGGCCATTCGTGGGGTTTTTTTT
>PVKN010030811.1:0-12647 GCA_004027915.1 Capromys pilorides
AGCAGCAGCAGCAGCAGCAGCAGCAGCAGCACCAGCACTACCACCGATTATGAGGAGTTATGTACTATTTTCTAGCCATAAATAAATATATTAATTGTATTAAAATCTGAACTAGCCCTTGCCATTAGTGAACATTCTAGTTATACATAATCACCTCTCTTCTTCCACTGGAATAACTTTATTATCTATTTCCCCAATAGATATATGGGTAGCACCCGGCAAAATAACAATTGTTAAAAAATGCTTGAATGCATTGGCATGTGCTAAGTATCCGATACACATCAACCCAGATAGACTCACAACTAGCTAATCACCCTACCCCTGCTTGACGTGTAAAGGCGGCCAAGGCACAGAGGTAGGGGAAAGCTGAGATCCCACCCCGGCCATCTGCAGCGCAGGGTTCATCACTACCTATTTGACGCCAGGATCAACAGCCTAGAAGGTCACGAGGCCCCACGCATCCGCATCTACCCAAGAGGCTGCTATGAATGCAAGCCCTAAATCCCTGGCCCAGGACTTGCGCGGGAAGGGGAAGCTAGCAGCGCCATCACAGGCTCTCCAGATGACTTGGAGACTGGAGCTGCAGAGCCACGCTCTGACCTGGTCTCCCTGCCTTTCCTGTCTCTGGCCCTCATCTGCTGAGTGCTGCCTCACCCGGTTTCCGTCGCTCAAAAATTTCCGTTTAGGCATTCACCTCGCCTTCCTTTGTTCTTTGTAGTGCATTCTTCCTTCTTCTTTCTGGTCCACTTTCCGCATAGTAAGGACATCTCTCTGCTGCCACTGGTTCCTGCTGTGATTCAGTGGAAGAGCCTTTCTCCTGAAGAACTCCCACCAGCCTTGGGTTCACTCACCCATTCCATAAACATTGACAAAAATCCCAGACTTTTTTAAAAGTGTTCCTAGAAAGTGATCAAGTTATTTGGGCTACGTTATCAGGGAAAAAAAGAAAGATATTCAACTTCCTGTAGGTTCTGATGCATTGCTAAAAATGTAGACACTAGGGCCTAACACCAAGAACTGGGGCATTTCTAGGCTTGAGATGACACCCTAACTTCTATATTTTAAGCAAGTATTCCAGGTGGTTCTGACGCCAGGTGAAACTGAGGGTTTCCATACCATGAAACATGCCGGATTAAGAGCTTTAGTGATTCATCAGTGTTCTGTTTTTTAAATTTTTTTCCCGTGGTAGGATTTATAGAGAAAGGTGATGTATGAAAAGAGAAAGGGAACATTTTTCAGGTACACTAACGTAACTTTTTCAAGAAAAGGCACTTCCGATGGCCTTTAATGCTACTTCTACAGAGATCTTGCTTCACTTGAGCTTTGCTTAACTTGGCTGGTGGGATTTAAAGATGGAAAATGAATTTTTTAAACAAGGCAAATGTCAAAAGTGGCCTCTTAGCTAGAGCCCACCAGCTGGGGGCACAGCTGCTGTTTATAAGCTGTGGTCGGCCCGCCACGGCCACTTCTTGGAGTATTTCAAAGACAGCATCTAGAACTCTGAGTGAAAGTCTGGGAGGATTTTAAGACATCTTATAGCCCCTCTTTCCTCATAAGAACAAGACCAGTTTGTTTAGTATTTCCTCATGCCACAGATTTTTTTTCACCAGGCCTCACCCACTCCCAGACAACAGCAACGCCCTTCCCGTGGGTCCGTGACCAGTGCTGCATCTACAAGGCACAGCTACCACTTCATGCGGAGGCCCTGCCACCGGCTCTGCTCTGCTCCCACTCCTGCTAAGATAACCTAAAACACAGGGCAACTGGGCAATGGATGGGCGGATTAGTTCAGCTTTTTGTCTTTTTCCAAGATGCCTCCCAAATTGCTCCCTTAAGTCAACTACTGCTCCATTATTCACTTTAAGAGGTAATATACACTCACTCTGTCACACACACTGGCTGCAGAAAAAGCCCCGTCTCAAATGGGTCCACAGAAGAAGTTCCATGGGGCTGGTAGGAGCAGGCGGGGCTCTATCCCAGACTGCAGTGTTCTAGACTCTGGGTCAGAGGTGAACAGAGTCAGCCTCCGAACCCAGATGTGACGGGAGAGACTGGGGCTCTTGTTTCACAACGTAAGAACGTCAAGCAGTTGTCCTCAAAATGGAGTGCCCATTGGAGAGCTTCCGCCTGCATAAAGTCGGTAGCGGACACTTCTGCGCTCTGCGGCATGAGGCTGCTGATCCAGTTTCAGCAACCTGGGCTCTCTTCCTCACGTGAAGGGCTCGCAGACAGGGTACACAGGTCTTCTTGGAGCAAGGTTCTGCAGGCTGTCATTTAGTTTGAGGTCTAAAAGTTGAGAAAGCAACCTGAAGAGGGCCCCTGGGGAAAAGGACCACAGCTCATTTAGGGGTCACATGATGGAAAGGGCACATGATGGAGGGGGCACACGATTCACACGCAGCGGATGTGCAATAAGCAGGGCACAGATGGGGTACATACAAAGGCAGGGAGCAGCAGGCGCAGGCTCGGGCTCTCCAGGCTGGGGTGAGGGCTTGGCTTCATTCTGAGTGCAGCAGAAGGCTCCTCCAGGGTTCTCAGCGAGGTTAGATGACGGCAATTTCGTGCAGTCAGAAGGCTACCTGTGAGGGTCTCCTCATATACTTGAACAGAGAGGAGTGCAATGGCTGTGACATTTAGAGGAGTCCGTAACAGGGCGGGGTCCAGGCCGGGCCTTTAGGCTGTGGCCTGGAGACTGCAGTGATCCAGCAGTGGATAGGTCAGACGATTCAGTCCTTCCCTGCCCCGTCACACCCTGCAGACATTCCCAACTGTTGGAGAATTAAGCATGCTGTCTCTTGGTATTCACTACCTTCCCAAGCCCTCTGGTTCTACTTGTCCTTCAACTTCTGACCTGTATTCCACAGAGATTCCTGGCTGCCCTGCTCCTGCCTGCATTCTGAAATGGCACCTGTAGGAAGCAGGCAAGCTTTCCACTCAGTCATACGGGAAGCTGAGAGACTTTCCACAAGGCGGGAGGTGCATCTTTGCAAGTCTCCCTTTTGGTGCCTTCCGAGGCAGCCAGAGCTGGTGGGGCCTGCAGCCTTCAGTGTGCGGCTGCGTTCGCAGCTGCAGGAGTGTGCTTCACCTCCAGCCCGCACGCTACTGCAGTGTCTAGGCCCAGCTGGCTTGTATGTGGGAGCCTGAGAGTCGCCCCAAAGCCGGGGCCTCTCTGCATGGCCTAGGGATTCCAGGCCAGGTCTTCTGACCTAGCATGTCTGCAGGTGGAGTGCAGGCTTTCAGCGTGTTTCCCCTGAAGAGCATGCACAGCAATGCTTGCCAGCCAAACTTTTAGAAGTCGTAAATATCTTTTTTAAAAATGATATCTTAATTAATTTAGAGAACTGGTAAAGAGAAAAAAGCAATGTTTCTGGGGAATTTAAAAAAATGTATTAAGTGTTACATGTTTTGTGTAGTCAACCTCACAGGTAGGTATTATTTTCATTTTGTACAGAAGTAGATTTGCATAGGTTAAGAAATGCCACCTCTTGAGGTCCCAGAGGCCATCAGGGGGTCAGGTCAATCTGAATCTGAAACATCCGTTCTCTTTTCTCTAACTCTTTTCCATCCCTTGCATCTTTAGAATGTCTTTCATTTTAACAAATACAGAGCCCACAACTAGAGCCACAACTGCCTGGAAATCACCTGCTTTTTTGTTTCTTCAGATGGTCCAAGGACTCATAGATTACCCGTGTAATCACTGCCAGCAGTGCCCAAGCAAATCACGGGGCATAGGAGGCATAGAACGGTTCAAATTACCCACTGTAGTGAACAGTCATGAGCAACCCCTAAGAGGACTCACCAGCTCTGGGCTGGGGACATAGCTCAGCAGCCAAGAGCCAGGCTGGCAACAGCAAGGTCCTGAGTTTGGTTCCCAAGACAAAAAAAAAAAAAACAAAAAAACCTAAACCCCCTTATTGAATTTTATCTTTTCTGAGGCTGCAGAGGTGTCCAGGGATCCTTCCCACTCATTGCCCATTTCTCTGATGTCACTTCACAAAAGAAAAGGACAGAGAGACTGAGAGCAGAGCCACAGTCTTCTGGGAAAACCAGGACCTTTGTGGCATGAAGCCTTCCCTGCTCAGGCGGCCGAGGCTGACTGGAGGAAGCAGAGCCCCAGAGCACACCTCTTTCTTCTCCGGGTTCCATGGCCAACAGATGACTCACTAGCCTTGCATTTCCAGTAGGAATGACCTAAGTAGGAGCCCATCCAGTGGGCATTCAGGGCACTGCTGGAGATCTAAATGGCAAACAGTTGAGCAAGCAGAAGCGCGGACTGTGAACCCCAGATAAGCCACTCTTCCCACGTAAACTCCAGGGCAGTCACAGTGTGGCAGCTGGCTGAGGGGGGTGCACTGGAAAGGAAGTCACACCTCTTGCTGTCTTACACAGTTTGGCTGGAACTTGGACGTCATTTTGACAGCAACTTTGGTTCTCCCATCCAAGAACTAACCAGGCCCGACCCTGCTTAGCTTCCGAGACCACATGAGATCGGGCGCGTTCAGGGTGGTATGGCCCTAGACCAGCAACTTCGGTTGTGAATGAGTATACAGATGCAATCTGAGAGAAGCAAAGCGAGTACAATTCAGTGCTAGCGATGTACCGGATCCTAGGGTAAGCGTCTTAGGTCTTTGGCTGCTTACAACTCCAAAACAGATGCTATTGCTCTTACCATTTTAGAGATGCCAAAACTGAGGTCTGGATGAGTCAAATAATAGGCCTTAGGTCGACAGTAAGAAGTAAGTGTGTGGTAGTTGATACACTGTGTCAACTTGAGGAAGCTTGCCTGGATGGGCTCACCTGGTTCCGGGCTGTGGTGGTCCCATCCTGGAGGATGTAGAGGGCCTGCCCTGGGATGTGATTGGTTCCACCCCCCAGGGCCAGACAGGCCACCCCAGAGTGACTCAGCACAAAAAGTATATAAAAAGAGTTGAAGAAGACTTTGTGTGATCAGCCCAGCTCAGCCCTGCCCTGGCTGCTTCCTGCCTGGTCCAGCCCTTCCCTTCCTTGGAGAAGTCCTCCTCTTTGGAGAAGCTTGATCTTTGCAGCCACGCCACTTTGGAGGAGCTCTGCGCACTGGCACAGAATTTGGAAGGGAGAGGCTTGATGGATGCCACAGCTGTTGCTTCTCCTCTCCTCTTCATTGTTTTCTGCTGCCTTGGAGCCAGTGGAGTATGAACTAAAACCTCCATAAACTGTGAGCTAAATAAACCTTTTCTTGCTTCATTTTGAGTAACTAAGACAAAGGAAAAGTTAGGACAAACACAGGACAGTCTGACTTGCACACTCCATGTGTGAAGGAATGTGCTCTGCTTCTCTTGATTCTTAAGCAATTCTTAAATTCTCTATTTCCTCACTTGAGCCTTCAAAGACAGAGAAACAATCATTTAAACGTTAGCTGCTTGATGAATGCAATTGCTAGACAGATATTATTACGACATCTTTCTAAAAAGACTACTTTTACTCTCACCAATGAAGTATTCTTTCCTGCGAAAGCTGGTCAAAGGCAAAGCAAATCTGAAATAATGACTTGAGGTCCATATACTAATCCTCATGACAGCCTACTGGCATGGAATTTACTATAGGAAAAGCAGAGAACAAAACCTAAGACTTTTACAGTAGGGATCTTTGTATTACTCTCTGATATAGCCTAAGCATTTAAAACAATGCCCAGTTTAAAGCTAAAATGAAAGGATGGCCAAACCTTAGGATAATCCGTGGCATGACCTCCCATCACTAGTCTCATCATGGAGGACACAATAACTAGGGTCTTAGCCGATATCTACTCATTCGTGTGGCAAATAGCTTCCAAGCTGTCCTCCAACCAAGCTGCTTCGTGGTACTCATTCACTCCTTCCTGTCTCCCTTCCTGTGACATCTCAGCTTTGGTCTACAGGACCAGCAGAACTGAAGAGAAGGTTTGTCACTTCTGAGATCAATTTAAACACTGTGGTTCCTGCCCTGGGTTTCTTTTTGAGCCACAGTCTCTGAGGAAAGCCAGCTGCTGTGACCTCGGGACTCTCAGCCCATGCAGAGTGCAACACCGCAAGGACCCTTGCCTGCAGCCAGTGGGAGCTGAGGTCTCTGCCACCAAGTGTGTGAGCGAACTGGGAGTCAGATCCATGTCCTTAAAGAGCTTGCGGTAACTCAGAGCCAGCGTAAGATCCCAAGCTAGGATCCCCGGCTCAACGGCTCCTGAATTCCCAATCCTCCAAAATCACATGGCACAATAAATGTTTGCTGTTTGCGGTTGCCAAATTCTCGAGTAATTAGTTATGTAGCAATAGATAACTGATACAATTAACTAATCTTGTCATTTTGATGTATGACAACTGAAATCTACGGAATATTGAAGCTTTCAACTCTTTCCGAAAAGGAAAAGAGATACTCTTGGGAACTTCTAGTAAAAGTGTTCCTGCAGACAGTAATGATTCTACCTTAACTTTTCAAATTAAAATTCTGTAGTGAAGGAAAAACCATAACCCGTACAACAGAATCATGAGGTTATTTTCAGGTTGTGAGAAGTGCAAGGCAGCCAACAAGCTTGTCACAGCCCACACACACGGAACGCTGCACACAGAGGGAAACACCCAAGGTTTTCTGAATTGGGCAAAGTGCCTTCAGCTCTTATTCAAAGCATCATGCGAGAGCCACACCTCGGTGCCTAACTTGTCCTGCAGAAGCGACAGTGATCTTGCCAAGATAGCCTAGGAAGTGAGACACATACAAGTCAGATAAGACAGTAATGCTTTTGCTAGCATGGGGGTTTTATGAATTAGCAGAGACCTGTGAAACACCTGCAACTCAACAAGGTGAGTACGACATAAAGTGGAGCTAATTCCTTGGTATATGGCTGGCTTAGGTCACCAGGTCACCAGACAAGTAGTGCTCTGGAAAAACATGACAGCGAGGTCAATCAGCGGCCTGGTGACATACCGGGATGCCAAGGTAGGAGCCCTTAGGGGAGGTACCACTGAGAAGTATCATAAATGTCTAGAAGTAAACGTTTTGACTTTCAACAACCCCAAAGCAGCTCTGTTCAGTGGGCCGCACTGCACGACAGTGAGGTCATCCTCCAGCCCTGCGGTGTACCCCGCCTTAGGACAGCTCATTGAGGAAGCACTTTGGTTAACTCTGGAGAGGACTGGCAGGACATCCAGTGTCATCTCTCGGCAGACTGGACAGTCAGCAACAGAGGGGACAATGTCACTTGGAGGCTGGGCTGTGTCTCTGCCCTTTCCTTACCCACTGTCTCCAGGCACAGAGACATTATCCTCTCACTTTCTTGGTGTAGCTACAGATAGAGTCTTCAGTTCATTATTACGTTATGCAGATGGGGACAGGAGAAGTTGGTGAAGTAGCTCTGTGTGTGTGTATGGGTGTTATGTGTCTGGATTTCATACCTGAAAAACCACCTGGGCATCATTTATGACAAACAAAAGCCTGCTACGTCCAGAATGCTCTTGTCTTTTAAATTTCTTGAAGAGGATACGATTTAAGAGCCAGAGCAAGGATCAAGGCAGTGTGACAGCATATCACATGACAGCATATCACATCCCACAAAAGGGGATGCGCTCTGATCTAGCCACTTCAGAAAGACAGAGAACATGTGCTGGCCAGGGCTCATATGCGTCGCCCTCAGATGCTGGGAGGAAACAACTTTTTACCCGAGGGGTAAAACCAACAGTGAGGTAAGGAGCTTTCAAAGGGCTTTGTGCAGAAAGGAAACACAGTCTCATGAGGGCATGTCAGGCCCAGGTGGCTGCCAACAGGGCATGTGACCCCTGAACACATGTGTATGCACACACACACTCACATACTACTGGCCCCGTAAACATGCCCGTCTCTAAGCAAGGATGCCCTACTCTACTACTCAAGATTTTATGAAATATTAAGCCCTGGGATGAAATACAAGAATTTGTCTAACATTACTTTCAGAATCTTAAAGCACTGGATGAAAATGTCAAAGTTCCACTTCTCCTTTTTAACATATACATTCCTAAAGCTCCTACTTTAAGGCTATAGGTCACAATCTCCTCAAAAGATTAAGATATGTTTTATTACATTGCCCTAAATTCCTTTCAGAAATCAAATAAATTGATATATTTGTGATACTACTTTCTTTCTGTAGACTTGTTTATGCTCCTCAGACCCACAATTCATCAATACATGCAGGACCCAAGACCTCAGGGTCCTACTGATGTCCTCTTACAGGGGCGAGCGGGGCTCTTGAATTTAGAGTGTACAAGAAACTTATCTGTGGAACGTTTTAATTCTCAGTACACATTTGAAAGGCCTCGACAATTTGCTCAATATGCTGGACTGACTTTGGAGCAGCTCAGGTCAACTGTGTAAGTCTGTGAGCAGTCATTATTCTGTTCTTGCATTTTGATAAGTATTTACATAGTAAAATGACCTGCAGTCTCATTTCTTGTCCCCTCAAGTTAGCAATCTGACTGGACCATCAAGTGGACAACTAAATGCCAAATTCTCTTTTTTTAATGATCACACACAATTCTGAGTTAGATGAGTGGAAAAATCATCCTGGAGGCGGAGCCTTTACTTTATTTTCATCATAACAACTTTTCAACAGCTAAACCACTCTCGGTAAATATGAGTGAAGAAAGTGAGCTCCCAGCCCCACAGCTCATGTTTACAACTAAGTTAAAGCTCTTAAAAATAGGGTGTTTGATGGTCCACTGCCAAAATAGGAGCTCTGGCGGCCTGGAGTACACAGCTAGTAATAAAGAGCCAGTGTGACTACGAAAATCCCCGCGACAGAGCTGTAATCTAGCTTTCTTCTTTCCACCAGAAGCTACCCACAATGACACAGACTCATAAATTTCCAGTTAGAGGTCAAGCTGGGGCAAGGGGCTGCAGCTTAGGAGAGATCATTTAAAAAAAAAGAAAAAAAATAGTGGCCTGGGCTCAACACTAAACTGCAAAAGAGAATGAGAATAAAAAGAGTCGTGCTGTTGCGTGAGAACTGCTTGACTTCTCAAAAAAGGAAAAGAAAATGCCTACAGAGATAACAGATATCAGAACTCCAAGGCTAAGGAGCTATGTCAGGCATGAAGAAAGCTAAGTTTACTATCTGTTCAGGTTCCAGAAACTAGACTGAACTCACACACAAAGACAGATATCCAGATCCTCTGGAGCCAGGAGCTCGGTACAGAGGGAAGGATTACATGACCCCTCATTTCTGTGGGTTCTTCTTCCCACCGTTCCCCTGGGCTTCCAATATCTTGGCTGTTGGAAGCCTCAGAGTACCTGGCAAAACAATGGCACATACTCACACTGAGAGCATGCATGCCACTGCCCTGAAGTGTGTCCTCGACTGAGAAAACTCACAGACTCAGAGCACTGTTAGTACAGAAAGAGGCCATTGATCGCAAGAAGAGAAAATCCTGAGGAACCGTGGAGCCGATCTTCGTCACCTCTCCATTCCAAGTGCCTAAGGTCAGACTTCGACAAAATATTTCAAGGTATATCTGCTTAAAAATTATTTTACGGCTCTTATAGCAAGACTGATTCCACAAAGAAAGTTCACTGATCACATTTAAATTCAGATTACCATTTCCACAACTCTACTCTGCCTCTGGCAGTTTCCACCAGTGAGGAGCTCCTTCAGAATACGGCATCTCAAGAACTGCCATGGAAGAGAGGCATAGGACTACCAGTAGTCTGACTTGAGGTAAAAAATAAAATGAAGTTTGAGTTCATACTACATTTTATAGGATACTGGAGAAACTTTCACCAGTCCTCTCAGAGGGAAAGAAGTTAACTAACTTATGTATTAATTGTTATTATTGCTGGTGCCAGGTATCAAACTGGTACTCAGAACCTGGCACTTGGCAGGCAGGTGCTGTGCTGAGCTATACCCCAGCCCTAGTTACCTCATTTACACCCCAGCTTATTCTCATAAGTAGATCTGAGGCCCCCTTGCAGCATAATCAGTTGTCATCTGTTTCTCCACAGGAATTAAAATTTCATCAAGGATCTGTACTGAAGACGCTGCAGGTCTGGATTGCTAGCCCCGGGAGCCCCTTTCCAGGAGCAGTCTGCTGGGCGTTTTCTCTGATACTCAAAGGGCAGATGTTAGGGTGCACAGGCAAGACTGATCTTCCCACTGAACTCGGGCATCACCTGGAACCCTTCACTGAGCCCCCGGGTTGCTACTAAACCCTATCCTGGAACACAAGCGGAAACACCCTGGCCACGTGTTCGAGCATGTTCCAAACTGACAACTGCCTTTCTGATCAGCCTGTGGCCCCAGGCGCTCCCTCTGAGTGTCATGTGAAGCTCAGAGGATGGCAGGTCTACCCGTCATCGACCTCCACTGTTCTGTTGGCACGTGGCTTCCAGTCAGGCCTGGAGGCGGATGCTACCTGAGTACGATTCTCTTGCCCCAGGGCAGCTCCAGCCAGAGGCCTCCACGCTGGCTTCAGCCTTGTCTGCGGAGGTTCGGGTGTCACGCCTTCAGCCACGTGACCCTGACGCATTGCTTCAGCTCGGGCTTCCAGTGCCTTATCTGTCACACGGGAGTAATTCCATAATGTAATTGTAAGAATCTGAGCAAATATTTTTAAAACTTAGTGCTGGACATGTTGAACACTTAGCAGATGTGATCTTTTTTTTTTTTTTTTCACATGTGCTGAATCAAGAGGATGCTGGCAAGATCAGTGCGCCACATTTGGAGCACAGCACACTTAATTACAAAATCAGAAAGAGAATGGTTCTTTAAAAATTCATGCTTGTTGCTTGCTCTAGTGTGGTTTAGTACGGCTGAAAGCTTGCTTACTAGAGGTCTGACACTACTCCATGCCCTAGAAATACAAAGATGAATAAAGCACATCTACACTCTGTAGGGAAAACTCTCATTAAATATAAGCCTCCAAATTTTCCATAGGTAATAAAGAAAAACACTTATTAATTTAAGAAATATATTTTTCACTTAGGTCTGAAATGTGTTAGAAATGACTTTTCAGCAAAGAACTGCAGATCTCTTCCCTAATTCTACGATACTCCAAAATAAGCAACAATGAGAAGAACGACTCAGAAACCGAACTTTGTTCGGAGAAGCCTCCGATTTGTTGACTCCAGATCAAATTTCTCTTCACAATGACCTCGTGCAGCTTTCTCCCAGATCCCCAGCCGACTCCTGAGTCTCTCAAGAAGTGCGGACAGCCAAAGGTGGGTTTTCATACCTTGCCTCGTTTTCTTACACATCACAGAGTTTTCTTACAAATCACACAGAAAAGCCAGCCTTCCTGCTCTCGGCTTCCTGTGCTCCAGTGTGGCCTGGCTGGCTGACATCCTCATTCCATTCATGGTTACCATTCTTTTCAGTAGACTCACTGCTTCCAACTGTGGGGGTGAACTCCTGGGAGCGAGCATGCAGTGTCCCCAGCTAGCTGCAGACGTGTGAGGGGCTGGGGCCCCAGTTCACTGTGTGCTCTGCACAGACCAGACGGGCCAGGTGCGCCCTGATGGACAAGTGCGAGGCTCCTCTGCACAGCCCTGAACTCTGAACACACTGAGGTAATGCGCATGCACACGCTCCGAACACTGCCAATGTGCTGTTCAAAAAAGCCATCACCCTGGGCTTCTTAAGTCTGTGGCTTGCCTATAAACTACAAGAGCTATGCTGGTAGCTCACTGACAATAGAAGGTTTCTGTGAGGCCCATACGGTTCTGGCCCACATAAGGTATTACTGCAAACACCACTGTCTTTTTCCGCATACTTCTGCGCAACATGCTGTGCCTCTGCCTCCTCACTGTCCTGACGCTGACTTCCTAAGCATTTCTTTTCTATTTTTCTTTTCTTTTTTTATTTTTACTGTCCCAGAGATGGAACCTGAGGCCTTGTGCATGCTAAGCAGCTACACCGCAACCCTCCGTTTCTGTTTCTAAAGAGGAGTTACATTCTCCTCCATAAAAGTTAGCCTTCAGCATTTTCTCTTCAATTCCCAAATGTCAATGACTTCTAACAAAAGGGTCACAATAGCTCCACGGCACAGAAGATGCTGATGTGATCGCCGCCGTCTGTAAAGCACCAGAATCAGCACCTCACACATCCTGGCTAACGCAGCGCGCAGCGTGGCCAGGAAGACTGCTGTGCAGGCAGCTGGCCAGGGCGGAGGGGCCGCAGCACGGGGTCCTCTTCTGGCTCCGAGTATGGCATTTGTTTGTGGCTCTCATTAAAACGTGGCTGCACTGTTCAGTGTGTTTCCGAGATTTGTTTTCTTTTACTAAACCCAAATCAATGTCTAATCAGCCACAACAGGTAAGGAGAAAAGAGCTATGCACGGTTACTAGCTATATTTATCTTGTTCCTTTGTTTCTTCTCTGTCTCTCTTTAATTAAAATGCAAAGCTGGTCAAGCAAGCACTGGTGTCTGCTGTGGGCCAAGTGTGGGCCAAATGCGGGCCTGGCGCAGGCCGCATGGAGCAGCTACTCAGCGTCCGTGACACCTAGTCCACATCTTTTTCCTCTGCACCAACATTTTTCTTCCATGAGAGTGTCAGTTCTAAGGGTTTTACACCTTCACAGTCGCTGGGTTTGTCGCTGACACCATAAATACTGTGCATCACACACGCCAGGGCCGCTGATGCATGGAGTAGGTGTGGGGAGAACCCCAGCCAGGGTCT
>PVKN010030812.1:0-12648 GCA_004027915.1 Capromys pilorides
TAACTTAGTGACTTCAAAATTTAAAACAGGCTGTGAGGGCCTTGGGTCCAATCTCCAGTATTTCACATAATAATTCATTCAACAGTCATGGACTTCATGCTTCAGTTGGGCCCAGTACTTGCTAAGATGGTGGCATTCCTGAGATAAACTCAGTAACTCTCCTGGAGGATTCACTCCCCAGGGGGAAAGGGGTCTCCAGGGCTTATGATTCTGTGGAGGGTACAAACAACATTTATCTCAATGATGAGATAACCACAGACTTCAACTTTAAGCCAAGTACATACTCTGTCTAGGTCCTAATCTAGAAGCTGGGGAAAAAAGCGGGTCCTACAGAACCTGTGATAACACACATTGTGGTGGGCCCTCTCATTGAACACTATAGGCAGGTTAGCCACAGGCAGCTACAAACTCAGAAAGTAGAAGCAAGAGAAGAAAACACTGCAGTGCTAGAGACAAACAGGGGAAGAGGCCGACATAATAAACAATGGGATATTAGTCAGAAATCCAGCTGTATCCCTGGTTTCTTAGCAACTGCTATTGAGCAGGTGGTTGCTAAGCAACATGGAGCTATCCTGAGAGTTAAGTAAGGACCTCAGTCTGCGTGGGCACCAATCAGAACATTACAGGGTATTATTAATCTCCAAAGCAGCCACTGGGTCCATAATTTAGATTTCCTCACCTATTAGCTACATTTGTTGCACAAAAAATAATAATTTAACAATAGAGCACAAGACCTGAGAAAATGAAAAGAGGTTCCTCCATGATTTCACCATCAAAACAAGTGCCCACATTTGTTCATTTTATTCTTTCTCTGTAAGAACACATTTTCATCTCATCATTCAGGTACATGGAGTCTTAAATATTACCTTTTTACTTTAATTTTGACCATCACAAGAAACCCTCAAGCTATTTAAGAGTTTTCCTACTGGTAATTGGGTGATTCATGTATTGGCTGCAGCATCTTTTTCTACTAGGGTTGGAGATCAAACCCAGGTCCTTGTGCAGAAGTGGCTTTCTACTAATAATCTAGACCCCACCCCCACCCCAGATTTGGATCTAGCATCATTTAATTAATAATTATTCTCTTATTCTGACAGCGAGTTTTGCTTCCAATATTCTGCCATGATTAAACACTACTAGAGTACATATATTCTTGCAGAGAGCTTTAGCATTGTCTTTATTCTCTAGATCACTGCTTTGGAATCATGCTAAGGGATGGGATGATTATAGCCATAGATGTGAATAATCTCATGACAGTCTGCATCTTGCCAGATTGGTTCCCTAATAGGTGATACAAGTTTTCTCAGGGCTGAGACATGTGCTGATCTCACCCTACCTTCCTATAGTATTAGAAACCCTGTAGTTGTTTGATGGGGAGCTGAGGTCCTCTGAAGAGAACAAATTTGCCCAAGGTCACACAGCCAGCATCAACCCTAGTTTTAGGTCCTTGACTTGACTCTCCCATCTATGACATCAACACAAATAGTTTCATCCCTGAGTTTGAATTCAAAAGGGCCCTGTGCATCTCCTAATTCATCCATCAGCTCTTATTGGCCAGGCCAGAGGCTATAGTATAATTCCTTTCTCAACCAAAACAACTGGTGTAGAGTATGTTTGTACTGAAACATGGAAAGGTACTTCAAAAGTCATGTCTGAAAGAGGAGATCCTTGAGAATAGCTAGACAAACCACTGTTGGCACAAAGTCCAGGTCTTTCTACTAGGAGCCAACTTTTCTTGTTTCAAAAATATTGAAATAATCTATCACATAGTGGAAGCATTTTTTGCAGCAGAGCCTGAGATCAGGCCCCATGTCCTTTCATTAAATAAAGTCTATTAAATGCTACAGTGTGGCAGGTTCTGTGGATATTGCTACAAAAAGAGATCACTTTGTCCTCAAGACCATTCCAGCAATGAATGGAACAGTGGTACAGAGTAAGACAAGTGCTCTTATCAGGAAATTTACTGGTCCTATTCTTTCTTCCCAGGACATGCCCATATTTTCCTAAAATCACTTCTATTGACACTACCTGGAGCAAGAGTTTTCTTTCTCTCACCTTCCTTTATGAATGAGTCATATGCACTTTGTAGCTCTGGTGACTTCTTGAAAAAGTATCATAACAGAATCTATAGGTTGAAAAGATAGTCTTTAGGGCTGCACAAATTAGTCATCAGTTACCTGTTAATACACTTAAGTACACATGGTATTCACCCTCCTACCCCCATTTGAGACAGTCGACTTGGCCTGTCCTTTCTCGTTACTCATGGAGACTAAGAAAAGCAGGCATGAATATCTGTCCAAACAGCTTCTGCTGGTATATTTACCAATCCAAAGGAGCATCATGACTCATGAAACTCATTTGCTTGTACTTTCAGAGGGTCTTACTTTACGGATGTAATAGTCCAGAAAGAAAAATATATAATTTTTTGGTTCTTTTTATTGTGATAAAACAAATAAAATAAAATTTACAATTTTAACCATCGATAACTAAACATTTTTATGGCACTGAATACATTCACATGTTTGTGTATCCATCTGTCTCCAGAACTTTTCCATCTTCCTTAACTGAAACGCTACCATTAAACACAAACTTTCTATTCCTGCCTCCCCAGATTCCCTGGTAACTATTATTCCACTTTCTGTCTCTTTGGAATTTGATTCCTTCAGTAATCTCACACAAGTGGAAACACACAATAATTACACTTTTGTGAATGGCCTCTTTGACTTAGCATAATGTTTTTAAGGTTTATCCTTGTCATAGCACGTGTCAGAATTTCCTTCCTTTTCAAGGTTGGAAAGCATTCTACTTTTGTTTATTCATTCATCTGTTGATAGATATCTGAATTCCTTCCATCATTAGCTATCATAAATAATATGGCTCTGAACATGGATGTGCAAATATCTCTGAGACTCTGCTTTCAATTCTTTATACAGCCATGTGTCACTTAATGGTGAGGATCTCATATGGAGAAATAAATTATTAGGTGATCTTGTCACTATCTGAACATCATATAACATACTTAGACAAATCTAGGTAGTACAGATCAGTTATTTGACATGACTTTTTGATGCAATCAATAAGCATAGTAGCAGGAGAGATAGCTCAGGGACACAAGCGCCTGCCTGGCAAGAGCAAGGTCCTGAGTTTGATCCCTGGTTCCACAAAAAAATAAAAATAATAATAATAATAATAATAATAATCATAGTAAGTACTATATGGATGAGGCTGTTAACAAAGTAGCATATCATACTGCTTTACAGTAAACAGTTTTATAAGTAGGAGTATATTATAAAAATAGTGACAAAAATATGGTATAATAAATACATAAACCCATGACATAATTATTAATTATATTACCAAATATCATGTACTATACATAATTGTATATACCCTAATTTTATATGACTGGCAGCACAGTAAGTTTTTTACACCCAGCATCATACAAACACATGAGCAATTCATTGCACTACAACATTGCATGTCACTAGGCAACAGGAATATTTCAGCTTCATCATAATCTTTATTTTGGGGGGAGGAGGGTCTGCAGGGTGTTCAGGTTCTCACTACTAGATCAGGCTCATAGTGATTTACCTGTTTACAGCCTCACAAGAGCTGGGATTACAGGCACAAGCCACCATGCCCAGTCTCAATTGCCATCTCAGCGTGCTCAGGGGCAGGGCCCTAGTCCCTGTGCCTGCTTGCAGGCACTTTAATCCACTGAGATGTTTGGCTGGCCCTTCATTATAATCTTATAGAGACCACCACCACAGAAACTGCTGCAGAAAAACTGAGTCAACTGTACCCAGGAGCAAAGGAGAGGAAAGAAAATTTTATTGACACTAGAAGGTCCCAGACAAGTAATCTCCAAAATCTGAGTCCCTGATTGCAGGGAGCCTGTCTTTTGTATAGGGTGGCAAATAGAAATTACAAAACTGAGATGAGCTTTAGCTGAAGGTTGTGGTACAATAGGTATCTTGTGGTGAACATAGTTGGATTCAGCAAAGTTATTCTTGGTACACTCCTTGAAGTTTCAATCTAATGATAAATCTTATGATTTGGCTGAGTTCTGTGGCAGAGAACAGAATGCCTACAGCTTTGTTGAACCAAATGGCTGCAGTTAAGTCAGGATTTCTGCTTCAATATGTTCCATCCATTGTTGACTAAAACATCATTAAGCAGCAGCACATGGCTGTATAGTCAGAAGTGGAATTGCTGGATTATCCTATGGTTCTTATTTGTTCAGTGTGAGTCAGCTCCTACAATGGAGGGTAGTGGCAGGAGGAGAGAGAAAATAATCATGCATCCTTGTTCTCTGGAGGCAGTGTCCAGAGGAGAGGGCAGAACAAACGTTATCAAATATTTCTCCTAAGAAGGAGCATTGCAGAGATCAGGGGTCTGTAAGTGACAGAGAAAATAAGGACATTTCTCAGCCTCTCCCTGTCCCATAGTGGGGACTGGGTCCTGGAACAAAGCAGAAACACTGAGAGCTCTAAGCTCATAGTGACCTTCCTGTCTCAGTCTCCCTAGCACTGGGACTATAGGCATGTACCACCACACTCAGTTTTAGTGGCCAGCATGGCATGCGGTACCAGGGATCAAACCCAGGTCCTTGCACTTGTCAGGCAGGTGCTTTGATGGCTGAGCTATCTCCCCAGCCCTAGATCCTCAACTATGATTATGAAGAATGCACAAGCATTAAGTTAAGCCTAGGTTAATGTGTAAACAGGGCCTGCTTCTTGGATATGCCACCTCCCCAGTAGCACAGGACCCTACACTTGGGGTTTAATGCATTTTGACTCTGAACAACTACTATGAAGACAACAATATGCAATATATTATTAATTAATTAATTAATTAATTATTGTAACTGTCCCACTAACATGTTTTGAAGCTGTATTATTATTTCTTTCTCATTAAAATTAATAAAAAATTTTAAAAGTAATTTTACCTCTGAATTTATTTTGCAAGTGAAGTTTAATGGGACAATGGGGCACACACAAAGGGAGGATAGGGACAGACAGCAGGGTAGGATGGTTTGGTGCCTCAGTTCATGTCAGACTCACCCACACAGGTCAAGTTCTTATCAAATCCCTTGGACAAGTCCTTGGCTTCTTCCCTTCTGGATCTGTATTCCGTCCAGCCTCCCCTTCTCTGTCCCTATTCAGCATCTCTTGCTGACCCCATTGCTTAGGCTTGGCTTATGTCACCCATAAGATGTTAACTCCTTGAAGCCTCTCATGGCTGGGCATAGCAACAGCTCTCCCCACCTCAAGATAGAAACACCCTAGCACATTCGATGGTGGTCATCTGCTCTTGATTCAGGTATATGTGCAGAAGAGGAGAGTCCCAGCTCAGCCTCTCTACCTGCAACCAGGACATGGTGCAGCCAGCCGGAAGTTGGTAGGTGGTAGCAGCCAGTTTTAAAGCAATCATAGTTGTCAAGATGACAAGTAGCTGCAACACAAACAACAAAAATTCCTGAAAGGCCCTCTCCTCATCCTCATCCATCCAATACTCACACATGTTATGCACATACACACACACACACACACACACACACACACACACACTATCATCAACACCACCATGGCTTGACTCCTCCACTGGACACAAAAACTTTGAGCTTAAAGAAATCTTTGTGCATTCTGCCTCATGCTCTTGGTGCACCTTCTAAAGGGAATACATCTGTCTGGTTGTAGGCTCTGGACTTATGCTTTTTCCTAGAACACTTTGGTACCAGGCAGAGAGTGAGGCTACACCTCAGTACTTTCTGATACTTGTCTTTTCAGGGATACTTGGAGACCTGATATCCCCCAGCACAGAGCAGAATGAATTCATTCATTCTAAGCACATATAGAACCTGTACTGGGGTGCTCTGCCCACAGTCAGCCAAGCTCTCAACTCCTGAAAGATATCACTGGGGATGGGCAAGAGTTTGTTTATATACATTTTGTTCAGTCCTGGACAAACAGACCAGGTAAAAAAAATAACAAGGTATCCTACAGACACCATCTCTGTTGTCTGAACTCTGAACTTAAATTTACAACTCTCTAAATATGCAATGAGCCCATGGAGTAGCTAAAGCATTTTTAGCACCTTCACTCCTTACTTAAGCCCCAGCCCTGCCCAGTAATCCCTTGTACAGTCCTGCTTTAAGATCCTTCCCCACTGCTGATCTTCTGCCCAAACCCCATGGCAGGTCCTATGGCTTTCTCAGTTCCACACCTTCTAACACATGCCACTTTGCACTTCCATGCTTTTATTCTTTCCTTCTAATCTGCAATTTGAAAAATTCATTGGTCCTTGCTCTTAAGGCTCAGGGGGAAAACTGAGGCTCCATAAACTGATTTGGCCCAGAAGGGTCTTCAACATTTGTAACAGCTCAAGGCCCACAAACTGATAAATCTTCTTGGAAGGAGCTATAAGGGACTTGAAACTATTGGTATCACACAGCACTTGTCCCCTCTCTAAGTCTCATGTGGTGATAAGTGGAAATTTTGAAGGGTGGCTGGATCTAGAGTATGTGATACAAGGATTATGAGTATGATGCTAGGGTTAAGGGTGCCCCACCCTGGATATGCGTGGCATTGCCCAAAGTATGGGCAGCCTGGGTGAAATAAGAAGGAAGAGTTAGCTGCTCCTGCTTGATATTTTGCTGTCTTCTGCCTATTTGCCACACACTATTTCTCCTCTGTGAAGCCCCTCAGCCATGCCACACTGCCTTTGATCAAGCTGACTATGGACTGAAGTCTCTACAAATTATGACTATGGACTGAGACCTCTACAAACTGAGCTAAATAAAACTTTCCTCCTTTAACTTTGGATGTCATAATTTTATCTCAGTAATGAGAAAAATAACCAAGATAGCACTTAAAATAAAACATCTAGAGCTGGGCATGGTGGCTGATATCTATAATCACAGCACTCAGGAGGCTGAGGTAGGAGGCTAACAAGTTCAAGATCAGCCTGGCCTATCATAGCAAGATCTTTTCTAAAAAAAAAAAAAAAAAACCACTGTGTATATCAAAGAAAAGGAGGGACCTGGTGGAGATTGTGGAGGAGTTAAACAGCCCCGTTGACCCTTCATCCTTGGATTCATCATTATGTAAAAAGAGATTATTTATAGGTAATAATATATCATGTTTGCATAGAGTTTATCTTGTACTGTTGATAAAATTATATATGAGGTATGATTAAAAATATGGTGTTTAGATTTTTAAAATGTATTATAGTAAAAGACACATAAACATTAATTTCTCCTCAAAATACTCTCTCACTTCAAATACATTTATCCCATTTTTTTCCCCACTTTCTGAAGCAGTGCTGGAAGTCCTTTTTCATGAGTGTCTTTGGTTGTAGCATTGTTGCCTCAGTATTCTGAATCAATTCAAAACGTTTACCCTTCGCATTCATTTTGACTTTGGGGAAGAGCCAGAAGTTCATAGTGCCAGATCCGGTGAATAAGATACATGAGGATATACTATAATGTTTTTATGTTGAATAGCAGTCAGAAGCAGCATTTTCCATATTTTTGATCATGTTTCATAAACACAACTGCTGGAAGGAGCTATAAGGCTTTATAACACAACTGTTCCACAACTGCTTCAGAAATGCAAAAACAATGGAACACGTGTGTTTAAAACTAGGAGGAGTATCTTGAGGGGGAATTAATGGTAATGTGTCTTCATCTATAACAGACTTTTTTATATATATTTGGTACAAGGTCTCACAATGCAGATCAGACTCAGTGATCCTCCTGTTTTCAGCTTCTCCAGTGCTGGGATTACAGGCATGCACCATCATACCTGGTCCTGGTGACTGATTCAGAGTGCCCAGGGATGGGGCTGGTGTGGCATGTGGTGCCAGGGATCAAACCCTGGTCCCTGCATTTGCCTAAGCAGGCACTTAGTCCTGATGAGCTATCTCACTGGCCCTGCTGTAATAAACTTTTAAATTTAAAATTTATTTTATTATGATATACATCTGTAGTCCCAGCACTTGGGAGCCTGAGGCAGGAGGATTGCTATAATTTTAAGAATATACTAGGTTATATAGTGAGTACAAGGATAGCCTGAACTATATAGTGAAATCCTGTCTCCAAAAAACAACAAAATTAGTCATATTCTTTTGGTACAACATGCTTCTATGTTGTCCCAAATTTTTCTAAATTTTAGACATTTCTTATTTGGCTCAATGATTTTTCCATATCCATTGGCAATCTGGAAAGCTTATTTTATTTTTTAAGCAGAATACTTAACATCTGGAATTTATGGGTTTTTTTCCTTGAATTTATGTAGGTTTTCTGAAACAGCAAAATAAGTGCTATTGTAAGAGCTAATTTTTTAAAAATATGTATTTGTGTCCCACCTAAAATCATCTCATTCTTCCTTATGGGTACATGACACCATTCTTTGGTATGTTCATTTGTTTGTTACAGGGTCTTGCTATGCAGTTTAGACTCATAATGATCCTCCTGTCTCAGTCTCCCCAGCTCTGGGATTATAGGCATACACCACCACGCTCAATTTCAGGGCTGGCACAGTACACTTAGGGTTCTGGGGCCTGCACAGCATGTGGTAATGGGAATGTTTGCCCATTTCTGTAGTACTAGAGATCAAACACAAGGCCTTGCATATGCTAGGCAACCACTCTTCTGCTGAGCTACAATCCCAACCCTTTTTTTTTTTTTTTTTTTTTCATTTTGTGGCAAGGTCTCAGTAAGTTGCTCTTTCAGCTGGAGTTGCTAATCTCTGAGAGTGTGCGCCTTCTACTGCCAACAGCAGCATTTGCACTATCATTTATTCAACAACTGTTACCGGAATACCTACCACTACTTAGTAGTCTCTGCCTACTCAAGAAAGACAGCATGCTGGCAACATTATTTCACCACTTTGATCCTCGTTCCCGCTGGAGGAATCTAAGAGTGAGGCCCAAGCTGCCTGATGACAGTTTGAGTTGGATCTGCTGCAACTAATAGAGCCTGCCAGTGGACCCCTCAACCTGCTGGTACTCAGATCAGTACAAGCAATTGTTCTTTCCTGCTTCCAGAAAGCACACCAATTAGCTTCTGAACCTCTTGGGCAGCCTAGGTTGCCAGGGGATGGTGGTGCCCAGAAGCCTGTGTTAGTAACAGCATTAGTCAGAGGGGCCTGAACAGAACTGGGAAAGGAAATGCGCTCCAGTTAAAAGGATCACTGAAAGGTCTTGATCCTAAGTATATGTGAGATGTCTAAAAGGCTGGAGTTCTGCATGTGTAGATACCCAGGATGTATAGACCAAGTGTAGATAGGAAGGGAAAGAAAAGCACCAACGCTAACTGCGATTTCTAGACCTTGCGATTGTAGAATGTTTTGCTATTGTTTTTGTTTATACTGCTTACTAAATTTCAAGTTTTCTGCAAGATTAGTTTTCATGTACTAGAATTTTTTTTAAAGATCTCTCAGCAAACACTTTTTTTGGCTTTGAGAAAGTCTGCAGGCAACCAGGAGCTTTGACGTTCACATTTCTGCTTCCTGCGTGCCAAGTGCTCACTTTTAAGTGAGCCCTGAGGTATCTCAGGGGCTGGTACCTCTCCCCCGCATCGCCTGTCTGGTTGCCATGGAGACAATCCTAGCTGCTTACGGACTTATGAGCCGGCCAGGCATCTACAGACCAGAGAACCAACCGCTGCGACGAGCTAGGGGTGGGAGGAGGAGTCCAGGGAAGCAACTGCTCTGCTGAGAGGCCCAGCAGACCCTGCAGAGGCCACCTGTCTCGCTGGCTCCGCCCCCTCCATAGAAATTTGCTGCTGCGTTTGCCGCTGTCCATTGCGCTCCGACAGATCCTACCACAGACTGAGCGCCCATATTGTGCTGACTCTACTATCTGTGCTTCGTACCAATGGCTGACGGACTCTTTCAGCGCAAGCCCTGGGGCGCGGAGCAGATGCGCTCTGACTCTGACCCTGAGTCCGAGGGCCAATTATTTGACAAGCCGCCTCCAGAAGAACGCTGCGTACCCAAATCTGGGTCAGCCGCGAGCAAAATACCTGGTCGGCGCTCCGGCGGGAAGGCGCAGGGAGCCCGAGCCCGGCAGCCCCCAAGGCCTGCTGCGACCATCCCGCCCAAAGAGGAGACGACTCCTCCGGACGAGGGGTGCTATCTCGACCATTTTCCGCACCTCTCCATCTTTATCTACGCGGCCATCGCCTTTTCCATCACCTCCTGCATCTTTACCTATATCCATTTACAGCTTGCCTGATTGGCCAGGGCAGGGCGGGGTGGGCGCAAGACCGGCATGGGAGGAAGGATAAAAGGAGGGTTTCGTATTCTTGCTTTCGAGATGCGCTGCACCCCTTTCGTCTATCTTTCGATGCTTTATCTTTCCTTCCTTGTTGTTGCTCTAATTGTCCATCTGTAAAAAGGCCCAAAGTACTGCATCTGTCAAAAATGAAATAACAGTGCTCTTTGTACCTGCCGGGGTGGGGGATGGGGCACAGACCTAATGTTTAAAAATCCATAGTGCAATTGAATCCATTTATAATTAGAGTTATATTTCTGTATATTTACTTTGTGATTTGGGGTCACCCTGGACACTCGCCCTTCCAGAGAAGGTTCTCTGGGGAGTCTTGCTCTGGGCCCAACTGGGCTGGAGGCCTGTGATGCTGTATTGCCCCCAGGAAGAGCCAGCTGTGGTCGGAGGACCTGGTCACGCAGCAGGCTCTGCTGGAGCTGGGCCAGGTGAGTGGCGTTTGTCCAGTGCGGCACCCTGAGGCTTTGCATTTCACTCAGATTGTGTTGTTTTTTTTTTTTTTTCCTACGTTAGGCTTTGTCGTCACTGCCAAATGGAGGCAAGACCAGTACAAAAGAGCTGTCCCACCAGAAAACCACACCCAGGACATGTCCTGAACCCATGGGACCAGCAGCTGCAGACCTTCAGAACACAGGCCAAGCTTGCGTGCTGCACTGGATGAGACTCTGAAGGCCCTGGCTAGGGTCTGTGGACTCTGCAAGGGCTTCATTCCCCAGAGCCCTTCTGGAACTCTGGGAACCAACAGCAATGGGCCTAGGGATGTTGATAAGAAGAGTTCCTACTGGAGTTTGTCATTTCAGATGCAAAAGGACTAATACCAGAACCCGTTGGCAGGTTATTAGACTCATCTACCTTCTTTGTTTATTCATGTCCAATGTCCAAATGTGGCGCTTTAATACTGTATCTATCTTAAGAAAATGCCTGTAATTGTGTTACCGCTAATGGAGTAAATTGCCTTTTACATCTCCTCTGCATCCGTTATCCCTTAATTTCCACTTGTCTTGGTCACTTCACTTGTTGCTGGGACAAATACCCAACACCCACAGATTAGAGGAAAGGTTCATTTTGGCTCAGAGTCCAAGGCCAGCTGGCTTCAAGCAGAGGCCTGATGGGAGGGCCTGGTTAGAGGAAGGCTGTTCGCCCCATGGTAGCCAGAAAAGAGTGAGAAGCCAAGGATGGAAAGGGACCCCTCCAGAGCACACTCCAGTGACCCACCTCCACTGACAGGCCCCACTTCCAAACAGCAACTCAGCTACCATCATCACCTCATTTAGTCACCTTCCAGAAACCCCATCTGTGAGCCTATTGGAGGGGCTATTCCTCATCTAAACTGTAACTCCAACCGTGCGACGCAACTTATCAGACTTGCCATCTGCTCCAAACTTTACTCCCAGTTTCTCCCCCTGTATTGGGATGACTCGGAGGCTTATCACCAAGGTACATCCACAGCTCTTGTTGTAGACAGGACACCCTAAATCACTAAATTGCCCGGGCTGGGCTTACACTGGTGATCCTCCAGTCTCAGACTCCCTGGGATGACAGGTATGTGCCATCATACCCACGACTCTATTATCTTCCCAATATTCCTACTATCCCTTCAAAGCAGATGCCATACATTATAGATTCTGAGGCACAATAGCTCCCTCCACTGGAGATTTCTTAATGGCATCTTTCACCCTATCTCTTCCTCACTCACACCAATCCAACACTATTGTCCCCTAACAGCAGATCTGCTGTCACTGTACAACTTACTTCTCCTTAGTATTCAGTCCTGTTTTCTGGCCTAAGAGTCCAAACAAGCTCTGCAGTTTGCTCCCTGGCTCACCTACCTAGCCTAGGTCTTTCTAAATTGTTTTCCATAACAAGCCCTTGCCGTTTCTAAATTTTCATTTCTATACTTTTATTTTAGTGCTTGTAAGACACCAACTGTTCCTCAATGTCAACTTGTGCTTTACAATTTACATTAACTCCACATCGTCTCCAAGGCACCAATGTTCTCCATTTTTCAATCTCAGCCATTTCATCTACTAAATTTTAGTAGATTCCCATTGAATCTCAATATGACTGATGCTCTGCATTTGACCCAACTGTTTCCCATTTACATATCTTATCTTTCAATAACTACAATATAATCCCCCAATATTCTTCTGTTGTCTAATCTCCCTATAGAATTGTCCTCCTGGTTCTCAGAACCAAAGTTCCCATCCCCCAATGTTTTTACTCCACAGTAGCAGTAACTATTTCTTTTCTACCTAATCTGGATCTCTAGTCTTCTATCTCAAATTCAAATAAGTGTCTGGTTTCTTCATCTTACTTAACATTGGCTTCAACATTCTCCTAAATATCCAGCCCTATGTT
>PVKN010030813.1:0-12613 GCA_004027915.1 Capromys pilorides
TGGGAAGCTATGGGCGGGTCCCACCGAAAACTCCCCCACAACTGTGCATCTATGCAGCACTTCCCGCTTCTTCCTCTCACTCCACAGACCCGTAGCCCCTTTCTGGAACAGCCCAGTCATCTAGGCCATGGTTTTGTTTCTCTCCAGAATTTTAAGAATCTTACTTCCTCTAACTTCTTCTTTATAAAAGTAGTGAAAATAAGGAGAAAGAAGTGGGACACAGAGAAAGTGGGATTCTGTGATGGATTGCTCAGGTCTGAATCTTCGCCTTCCCCACGTAGTGACTGCCTTGCGCAACTCTTCCTGCCTCCACTGCCCACCTGTCACCTAGGGATAGCACTGGTGTGTGACAACTGTCTGGTCGCAGTGACACCTTCGACATGAAGCGACACTGAAAAGTGAGGGAGTATGCCTCGCTTCTGTGATCTGGTGATAGAACAGAGCTGAGGACGCGATGCCAGAACCCACTGACAATTGTTTTCTCTCAGGACTGATGCGTTTGAACTACTGCATATCAGTTATTTTATACCATATCGTTAATTTATATTTCCTACGTACTGTTTCCTGTTGTCGCTGATGCCCCAAGGCACACGCTTCTTGGGTAACTCAGTGCTGTAAACATAGGACAAATATTTGAAAGACTTAAATTTATTACTGCTATTATTGTTGCTCATAATTTTTATTACTTTTTAGGCTGTGACTCCCTCACTGCTTGCTCCAAGGAAAGCTCCAACTTCTCACATCCTTTGACGCAGTGCCTGCTGCAATCCCAGGCTCCACGGAGTGTACCCCCTGGAATTTGTTGGGAGGGCCTGGTCTGGTGGCAGGCAGCTTGGGGTGTAAAACCAAGGCCAAGGTCCCCCTGGGTCACCCACTGGCCGTGGGTTCTGCTGCAGCCTCAGTGTGCTTGTCTGCATAACAGGGTTGTTCTTTCTACCTCACACGGGAGAGGGGGCTTGCGTGCCGTGCTAGCCCCCAAGCCCAGGACAGCCTGCCCCTGCTCACCACTTAGGGCGGGCCCTCTGTGCTGCCAGAGTTCGAACACACTTGGGTACCTCACAAATCTGAGAAAAACCTTGGGTCCATTTGACGTTCCAACAAATGCCATCTTAAACAACAGGCTAACGTTCAGCAGTAAACAAGAAGCCATCTTCTGGGCTCAGGCAGAGAAAGTCCCTTTTCTCTGGCCCTGGAGCTCTATGAGGAGCGGTGCCGGCTCGTCTGCCCCTTCTAAGCTGTGGCCGCAGAATCTGAGCGAGTGAAGAAAGATCCCGGCTCCAGAGCAGCAGCACACACGGCCATTGTTCATCCCAGCACAGCGCGGAGTGGAGGGCCTGCCTGCGCCTAATTACACACGGGGGCTCTTGAGGGACCACGGCCATTGTGTGGGCCGGCCCGCTCTAGCTGGGGCAGCACAATGGATGTAATGAAGTCGTGATCCTCTCAGAAACTTGCAACCCAGAAGGTGGCCGGCAGCACCATGCAGCCCGCCCATCCCAAGTCAAGGGTCGCTGTGCGTGCGCCAGGCCAACGGGCGGTCCTGGCTGATGGCCATTGTGGCAACTTCATACTGCCTTACATTTGCTCATAGGTTAGGGTTCTCGTGAGCCTTCACCGCAGCTATCCTAAAATCTTTCATTTAAGGGATTCAGTCGAAGACGGTATTGCCACATAAAATCCAGACATTATTAGTGGCATCATATAATGACATGGCAAGTAAATCCATGTGGACTTCTATGGCGAATGTTTAGGGAAAAAGGGGGTACAGAAGCAAAAGATAGTTCTCTTGCTGAGATAGCAAAGCAACGAGCATGTGGGAGGCTCAAAAGAAATGAGCTGTAAAGCTTCTTAAACAACGTGCAGGCTGCGGCAACAGAGGCCGAGAAGAAATGCAGCCGGGCGGGAACCTCCACAAGAAACCCACAGGCAGCAGAGCCCCGAGAAGCCACGGTGAGCCGTGCGTGGTGCCGCGGCCCACAGGGACGGCTCTCCAGGGCCACAGGCCTTCCTTTCCTCCCGTGGCCCCCTGCTCAGGTGTCCCTGCCATCTCGGGTTCTGTACTGGGTCACTGCAGCCTTTTCACTGGTCCTTGGAAGACGACCTGCAATGCGCACCCTGCCCGCGGAAGCGCAGGTGCCATTCTGCTGGGAAGGCAGACTGCAAGCGGCACAGGAGGCTGCGAAGGGCAGCACGCGGGAGAGAGGGTCCTGGCTGCCTCGTGAGTTATCCATTGTTCAGAAGAGGAAAGAGAAAGCGAGGCCGTTTCCCCGAAGGCAGTCACCTCCCAGTTCTGCCATGGGTGCACTGCGGGAAACACAGTGCGGCCGCTACACGTGGCAGCAGGGAAACGGCCTGGTGGCCTCTGGGGTCCGCCCCTTCTTCCCACTTCCCCAAGACCGGACACTTGTGCACCTTGCACCGCACGGCTCCTTACAGATTTGAGAGATTGAGATCGGAGTCTCTCAAGTGTCACTGAAGTCTGAGCCAACCTAATTAGGTTGTCAAAATTTTCATTGGGGATTTAATTCCCTATAGCATTTCTGCCATCTTCTTCCCTTTGAGACGCAATCCTTCCTCGGGTTCACTTGGGGACTCAGCTGAGCATCCAAAGTCCAGCAGGTGGGCATGGCCAACGGTCAAGCTCAGGGAGAAACCCCGGGGCGTCTCATCCCATGCACACTCCCTTTCTTCCCTGCAGTTTCATTTTCTTATTTAAAAAAAAAACAACTGTTAAGTAATATTCAGGCTACAGGAGGGAAATGAGTGTTCCAAAGCGTTCGAAGCACTGAGAGACTCAGAAGCAGATTCTGAGAGACGCCCTACAGACACATAGAGCCTGCGAATGCCGCCACAGAAGCGCTCACGATCGGAAACGGGGGAGTAGAAGCGAGCAGCAGTCGGATGCTCATCGACCTGTGCAGCTGTGGACTACTTCTGCCTTGCACTTCACCTGGGACGTGCACACCTACGTCACTTCCACGTGGCCCAAGGTACACAGACACCAAAGTCAGTGGCCTCAGGTGGACACTGGCTTCTCACTCAGCCGCCTTGATGGCTCTTTTAGAGGGACAACGTCCTCTCCAGTTGTAACAGCAACTAAGAAAACTCCTGGTTAGAAAAACTCAATTCAAATCAAAATGATTAAAAAAAAAAAAAAAAATGCCTAAGCAATGTTTCGGCATTTATTCAGTGTTATAAAAATGGAAAAAGTCTTTTAAAAAGTGCTTCTGCAAAAGCAAGCCTAATTCTGCTTCCATAAAAATCCCATTTCAAAGCATATTTTAACGACCTATTATCCTCCAGGAATTTCACAGACGCAGCTGAGTTTAATGGCAATTCATTATTTACAATATTCCCTTTAACTTCCCTCCTTAACTTCATATCTGAGAAAGTTATTTTCAGTGAGCACAAACATTTCTCTAAGGACTCTTTGATTTATTTGTAATAGAAACATATGTTTTGGGAAACTATTTTTATTGCTCTATTTTTAAGTTCTTGGACATTTGAAGTTTCATTTCAAACAGACTATTACATGGTGTTCAGGTAGGTTTTACCAAGTTACTTCTTATTTATTTTTCACCAAATTGTTTTTAGCTATATTTTTTTTTAAATTGATGACATTTTTAAAAACCAACTTCCTTTCTGTGGATTTGCTGCTGTGAGTTTAAACTGAGGGTTATTTCACATCAAAATCCATGAAGTTGAAGCTCTAAGTTGCTTCTAAGGAAAGCTGGATTACAGGATGTTTCACTATATTAAGCAATTTCCTTTTGCATTTTAATCTTTACAGAATGACGGTGTGAATTAATAAAATGGGTAGGCCATCTCCATTTTTATATCTTGAGTGCCACTGTTTACAGTGAGAGTAGGCCAACAGACCTTGTACTTCATATTCTAATCCTGCTTCATCCTTTGTTTACTTGGGTAAGCAATGCTTCCAGGAGTGTTTCTCCTAAAGTAAGGCAGTTGGGCGTGGAGAGTGATTTCTAAGGCTCCTCCTATTCCAACAGGAAGCTCCAAAATTGCTTCTGTGACTACACATAGGAGGTTCAGGACTGGGTTTTCCAAGGCAGGTTATATGCTAGGTTGGAAAAAATCTGACAGGCCCATAAAGGGAGCTCAAGCCGTGGGATGGCATGTATCCCGGGCAGTGTCACCCAGGGCAAAGGCTGACCACTGAGGGAGATTCTGGGAGAATGAACATTGGCGGCTTTTATACTTCCAGTGACTCTGTAAAGCTGAGCCATCTGAAATAAGGTGCTTTAACTCAAAACCCATGACCCTTCATCACTCTCACTTTAGACTCAGGAAGAGCCAAACACTGTAAACAGCAGTTCAGAAAGGGATGAAAACTGAGCTATGGAAACCCAGCCGACTGGGGCTGACCCGGAACTGCGGCTGATGGCGCCTTTCTACTGGTCTCTGCTGTGTCCCTGATTGTCACCGCATCCTTTACTGCAGCTTTCCACTGTCTACTGTGTCAGAAGGAAGCTGAGTAGAAGACTCTGTGCAAATCCAGAAACCCTGGCAGTGTCTGCTCCACACAGAGTCCAGGCTGTGGACTGAGAGCAGTGGGGAGCATGGCCGAGGAGAAGGAGGAGGAGGCGGAGGAGGGGGAGGAGGAGGAAGACGAAGAGGGCACACAGGAAGCCTGCAGGGGCCAGCGAGAGCCCGCAGCTGAGCTCTTGTTCTCTGTACTGTGACTTGTGGGGTTGAAATTTTGATACGAAAAGATAAATGCTAGTTTATATTAGCTCATAAACATTTAAAAATCGAAGATGTTACACTGAAGCACAGCTTAATCTGAAGCTGTCACTTTGGATTAAGGCAATTAACTTCAGCCTGATACTCACAAAAATCTGCCTCTTCCATGTAGATCTAGCAGAAAACTGTCTCTGCTGAGCTCAGGGATCACAGAAAGCCTTCCTTTTTTTTTTTTTTTTAACAGGATGCCACAAAAAGTCCATTAGCTAAATCTCTGCTTGTGCTAGAGATCCTCGGATTTCCATCCTGTTCTCTAATCCCCCGCAGGTGTAACTTTTTATAGATTTAAAACAGGCACGAGGCTGATGGAAGGTCAGCCTGGTTCACCGTGTGAACAAGGAACACAGTGTGGATGGCCTGGGGTTGGTTCTAATTTTTCCTCAGCATGAAACAGTTTTAGGGATCTTTACCGTGGTGCTTCCTAGCCCATAATACCTCCTCTATCCCCTAACTTTTCACGTGATTGTTCTTCCCCATGACTCACATTCTGAGGCTCTTTTGTGTGTGTTGGGGGAGGGGGGGTTGTACTCGGATTTGAACTCAGGACCTTGCCTTTGCCAGGCGGGCGCTGTGCCGCTGAGCCATATCCCCAGCACGCCTGGCTCTCTTGTTTGTCTTCCTTTGATATTGGGACTCCCATTCACGCACCTTTTTTCTTTTTTAACTCAGATGGGTACAACTGACGTAAACATATTGCCTCGCTCCTCACAATCTACTGTTCGTTTCTAAAGCTTATTCTACTTCTAGTTAACCACATGGTTTGCACAACCCTCTGTAGTAGCCGTGACCCTAACAAACCTTTCTGTTGGTGTACCCCCTATTACGATAATGAAAAGCTGTAGCAACCTGAGACCACACTTTAGGGCTGCAATGCTATCCTTTATCACTCCATAGCTGCAGGACCTTTTGGAAGGAACTCACCTGTTCCAAGCTTCAACTTATTTAAAAACTGTAGCTAATAATATCACAACCTAGCCAGGCATGATGGCGCACGCCTGTAATCCCAGCACTTGGGAGGCTGAGGCAGGAGGAATCAGTGTGAGTTTGAGACCATCCTGGGCTATAAAAGTGAGCTCAAGGCCAGCCTGAACCACATAGCAAGACCCTGCCTCAAAAAGACAAAATAAATAAATAAATAAATAAATAAATAAATAAAATAAAATCACCACCTATGTTGGGAGGATAAGTGAAAAACTCTTTATCACAGCACTAAGTCCAAAGTAAAAACTCTGGAAGGGCTCTGCCCTTCTGATCAAAATGAGAATGATTTTTATTAGTCTGTTTTTACCTACAGCATTTAAAATAGGCCTAGGTCACCTCACACAACTGTTAACATGCAACGTCCGAGGCACAGCGACCACCGACACTCCAAGTATGGGCAGAACCTGCCTCTGCTGACATTTGCTACAAGCGTAGCATTTCGAAATCCCCCTTTACAGTTTTATATGTTCCCCGTAGTAGGCAATGGCGCATCTACTAGTGGCTGTTTCGCACAAATACTTACATGAATCAAGAGTATATGATTAAAGCACTTCTCTAGAATGAAACAAATTTTGCTACCACTTAGCAAGAGCACTTACAGCTAAATAATTAGTAAGCTCAACATTTTTCAACTTGACCGTTCTGACCACTACACGACCCCCCGTGGGCACACAACAGAAACCAGGTCAAGCCCAAAGGGAAGAAAAGGCCGTTTCGATGAAAAATGCTCCTGAAGGAGGCCAGTCCTTCTCTCCCCAGACCCTGGCAAATTTCAGCCCTACACGAAGTTGTACCAGAACACAACAGCTGACAATGGAGACTGGCATCACTCTCATCTACCCTCTTCTTCTTCCTGGGTAAATGTCAAATCAACTTACCGGATCACTGATGACGCAGCTTTCCACCTTTCAGCACGAGTTTAAAATACAGGAACAAAACTGTGTCATTCTATAGGCACTTTTTAGTTGTATGCAGTCTCTCTCTTGCAGGCTAATTTTTTCCTTCCTCTTTTCCCTGACCTTTTGAAAAAGCAAACACTGTACACCTGACGCCTGAGGCATTTAGCTAGCGGCAAGCAGCTAAGTCCTTTAGTCTACCTGTAGACCCACACCCTGATTTCCCTCATAGCCATCACACAAGGGTCCATCCAGGTACCCAACTAGCAAAGAAAAGGAGCCTAATTCCTTCCTAATATTCTATGAATTAGACCTTGCCCTTGAACTGTAAGTAAATAATAGTGGAAAAAAAAATAGACTCAAGCCCGTGCCATTTGACTCCGGAACCCGTGGTCTTTAGCACCGGTGCCTTCCGTCTGCATCTGAAATGAGATCATGAATTAGGGATGATTCTGGTGACCGCGATATTTACCTCTTTGAGACAGCCCATGAAGTTGTTACTGACTGGAGACCCCGGGAGGTCTGCTGTACTGGGACTGCCTCCAACATAGAAAAAGTCGTCAGAGCCCAGCATGGTATAATCTTCTTGTGTGTAGCCCGTGGTGGTGAGAATCCCGTCCACTGATATTGTCACCTACATGACAAAGCACAGGGAAAGGACACGCTATACTCAGACCTAGGTACTGTAAGCCTGGGATATGCCTGTTTTGTGTTTTGTTTTGTTTTATTATTTTTTGTTTTGTTTAACTTTTTTTTTTTATTTTCGTTTTTTCTCTTTGTTTGGTTTTGAGTTTTAGACCTATGACGGAACCCATTTTCATGTCTGTTTGAGGTTTATTCTTGGATTCTATCCAACTAGCCCTACGAGATCTAAACTACTTAGAGAGCTGATTGTTTAGCTAGTGTCAGCATCATCCCTACGGCAACTTAAAAGTTATTTAGCAGACACAAAAATGGTGTTAGTAAAATGCTTCCTAGGTTAGTTTTGCTGGTGTACATATTAGTAAAGTTTAGTTGTCTGTTATTAACTACTCACAACGTGCACCTTGTGAACAGAAAAGGCGCAAGCGATTTCCAGCAGTGTCACTATCGCACTATTGAGCAGCAGTTGTTCAGCATGCAGGTGCCTACGTCCATGCCAGAGGGAGGGGAGGCAAAACAACGGCGGAAGCGGAACACGTGATGTGCGCATGCACGGGACGGTACGGTCCAGAAACCAAAGGAAAGAAACCAGGGAGAAACAAAGGAAAAGAAACAAATCAATAAACAACTGCTTGGTGATGACGGCAAGATGAGTGGTGTGGCATCCCCAGCATGCCCAAATCAAGTCCATGCCATGCACCGTGATGGTTAGAGACTGGCTGGGCCTGCGGCCACCCCGGCCAGCCACCATTTGTCTTTCCCGTGTTAACCACAGCTGGATGCAAACCGCTCGAAACGTTAAGATGCCCCTACAGGTGAGTTGGAAAACGGAAGTGGACAGGAACAGGTAAAAAATAAGGAAGTCAACAACGGATGAAAAGAAGGAGGTCAAAGTAAGCAGAAGAGTACCAACCGCAGTTCCTCTTTTGTTAATGATGTCTACAGTTAAAAGAAAGAAAGAAAACACACGGCAAACCCAAAATAAGAAACAATTAGAATGATATCTACCGAACAATGTAGTTTGTTTACCATAGCGTGTCCAATGCCTGAGTGCTTTGTGGAAAAGGGGGGAGAAAGGAAATTAAAAACTGTGAACAGAATAACGATCGTTACTTAAAAAATATGATGGTCTCTACCATGTTAGTACATTTTTTTGATTCAGGTAACGGTTAGTAGAATGAAACATTCCATGAATGACATGTTAGTTATTAAGCATGTTAGTAACATAGAAAAAGGGCAAAAAAATTTTACAAGAAAAAAGCAGACTAACGAATAGGCCTCCCACAGCGGGAACGCTGTCTTCCTGCCATTCTTGCTCACGCCTGGCTACTGAACGGAAACAGACACAGGGCAAAGCCCCCCTGGGCTTCCTGAGAGCGGCTGAGAGGTGCTGTGGCCTGACAGGGATGCGAAGAAGACCTGCAGCAGCTGTCTGCTGACCTCGGCTGCCCAGGCGGGGGGCCCTGATGCTCCCTCCCCGGCCCGGCCCCCCACAGCCCACAGCCCAGCAAGTCTGGAGGGATCGGTCGGCAGGGCCCTAGGCCTCCACCGAGGGCGCCCAAGGGCTCCTCCCCAACTCCAAAACTTCCTTCGGTCAGATCGATGGGCTTTAGGGTCCCGGTTTCCTGCCATGAGACACAGCAAAGATCCTGACACAGAGTGCGCAGCGCGGGCTTGCTCTAAGTCTGTCCTGCACGGGCACCCGGCTGGGCAGCCACCGGTTCTTTGGCACTGCCAGGTCAGTCAGGCTGATAACCTGAGCAAAGGCAAATCTAGAAAGTAGGCTCCTCGAGGCCCACCCTTCCTCCCGTGCGTCTCTCAGTGAGCCTCGGGTCTCTTGGTGAGTATCTGAGAGAACAAATGAAAAATGAAAACCAAAGAGACAGACTTACAGGCAAGCGGTGTCTACGGCTACACTGGGGCGGGCGGCCGGCTGCCAGGCCGGAGGAGAAGCATGCAGGGCCCTGCCCGGTAGCGAGGCCTCTCAAGGGCCCCAGGGGCTCTCAGGGCCTCTCCATTCCAGTGTCTGCCTGGCTAGACTACATCTCCACTCCCAACTCCCTTTTGCCTTTCTAGCTTTCTAGGCTTAAACCTTTCCGAAGCAGGAAAGAAAAGGTTAGACAGTTAACAGCTCAGAAAGAGAGGGCTGTTTTAGTAAAGGAAAACCAGAGACAATCCGGTCATTCTGCAACTGTTCAGAGAGACAACAAATATGTTAGGGATATTAGGTTGAGAGCAGCACCACGCAGCGCAAAAATATTAGTCACTGTCAACACTTAATAAAAAAGATACATTGTAATCGCATAAAATTTCAAGTCATAACCAAACATAATGATCGGCAGGTGAGGACAGTCTGTGTACTCGCTTTGGTATATATACTGTAAGAATATGTCTCTGTTAAAAACATACAGTATATGCAGACCCAGAGTTTGGTAATAAGTTTACATTTTCCTACCAGATAGCCTTTTGCTCATTTTAAAAATACACGATCCAACAGAAAGGGGCACCTAGAAGACAGCCTCACCAGAGTCACTGGGAGCTAAAGTGCCTGCCCTAAAAATAAAAATATACTCCTAAAAAGAGTCTTTAGAAGATACAGAAACTCCCAGGATCATTTGGCCCCCTCGGGGACTTTTCCTGTTTCCCTCTCGGGGTAGGAGTGGGCAGGAGGTGGGGACTGACCCAACCCCAGGCCAGGAACACGCTACTTTTTGACTACAAAAAAAGGGACTGTGATTTAATGACCCCAATGTGCATGCTTCCCAATGGTCACTATGGAAACTAATATTTAAAATCAAACAAACAAAAAACCAAAAGCACAACAAAATCACACACATCACAGGAAGGGCAGGTCACAGGGACGCCCTGGCAGCCCTCGGGGACACTGGTCTGTCTCTGTATCAAAACAGCGCTTGGACCCCCAGAACTTTCTAGATATGCCCCTGCTCAAGTATGGCAGGAAGAGTCCTCTCAGAAGAAAAAGCTTCATTTGCACATGACCCTGAGGAACCCTGCATCTCACTGTCAGGGCTTCAAGACCTACACACACAGCTGCCGCAAGAAACAAAGCCAGGGACTGTCTCATCCGCTGCGCTGTTACCTGACGCAGGTTCCTGGTGACCTTGACATCATGCCAGGCATTATCATTAAACTTTCCGTTCACGGGCTCCACTAGCGCTTCAAAGGCCCCTGATCCCAAATTAATGACCAGAGAGACAGCTCCGTTTTTCAGGGCGAGATTGACGTAATCCGCTGACTTCCCGGTGTGGAGCATCAGTCCATTCCTCTGAAGGGTTTTAAAGGACAGAGTTATTTCGTCACTGCTGCTTTGAATGGGGTTTTGCGACAAGTCGTAGCAGAAGTATTCAGATCCCTTGAAAGTGGCGATATACTCTTCTTTTCCTAGAGAAAAATAAAAACACGCACGCGTAAGTGCGGAAACAAGACACGCAGGTCAGCAGGTTTAACAAAACAGTAACTCGCCAGCCCCCAGTGAGCTCCACCCAACTGGCATTCAGGACCACAGCCCTCGCAGCAATGCTGGAGGGGACAGTGTTCTGAATAAACCTCACAGCTTTGGGGCCATCCACTACACTGGCTAAAACTGACGTTCTTGAAAATTCAATGAATTTTTTAAGCATCACTGTAAGAGCTCAGCTCAGAGAAAAGAGCTCCGTGGCACCTCCAGGGCCTCCTGAATCAGGCACCACCAGCACGGATTGACGGCTCCACTGCATTGGCAAGGAAGGAAGGGTTCCAACAGGCCTGCGACCTTCTCTCTATGCCACTGAGGCATGATTTTAACTTTCAGGGACACATTTACATCCCAAGATCTTTCTCCACGAAAAGCCAAATATTTTTTATCCCTGAGAAACCATAATAAATTATCTGGTAAGGGGAGAGGAAAGATTTGAAAATTGGATAACGAATCAATGTGAGAATAGGGAGATCTCGTGCAGACTGTGTGTGTGTGTGTGTGTGTGTGTGTGTGTGTGTGTGTGTGTGCTTTCCCCTTCCTGGGTGCAGCAAGTAGTGACAGAAAGTCTAATGGAAGCAGCTGGATCGTTAATTCATCCCCTGATCTTGCCAAGCAGATGGCAGGGCTGGGTTTCATGAGACGGATAAGAATTCCAGAGTGTCATCGTGGGGATAGAATGCAAATGAAGTCTCAATATTTTCTACGTGTCTCTGTCTCCACTATATTTAGGAGTGACAATGTGGACCCTGCAGATGCCTGGCAGATCCACCAGAGATGGGGCTATTTGGAAGGAGCAATCTTCTCCCACTGATGAAGTGAGTTTAACCAAAGGAAAAGCGTGGGCCAGGAGCTCGCTGGACGTCCTAGGCCGTGTCGGTGCGGTACCAACACAAATGAGCCGGGCAGGCTGGGAATCAGAATGCGATGCACCACAGCCACAGAATTGTAAGTGGAACTGGAGAGAGCGCAACGGGCGCCCCGGTAACACGGCATGGCCCTGCGGACTGCTGGGGCTCCCTCGAGAGCAGGCACACCAGCACCCTTTGCTCCAAGGCAAATAGGTTTTATTTTGCAATGGTCGTCGTTTCATTATTTAAAACATGGCCTGACTTCAGAGCTCACCGCAAGATTTCGCCCCCTCCAGGCCTACGACCTGGGTCTCTGGAGGTGAGAAGGGCTGCGAGAGGCTGCATGCGGACAGGGCGCTGCAGCTCCGAGCGAGCTGCCGTGTGCCGCGGGGCTCTTCAGGACGTGCGAACTAACTTTAGAGTAGTGGCAGAGTCCTAGGGAGCAGTCAGCAGAGACCAGGCCCACAGCAGCACTCAGACTACGTCCAGCAGCACTCTGGGGAGAGCTGCAGCCAAGAAGGCCCGGGCCTGGCGCCCAGCCTCCGCCCTTCCCGCGTGCACGGTGCCGGGCGCCCCTGCAGCATGGCGCCTCCCGCACGCATGCTGATTACCATTCCGCTATGGGTTACGAGGATGCAGCGGGAACACCTGACCCGCTCTCTGGGTCAGACTGGCCCAGCAGGCGACAGCGTCCCTGCTCAGTCCGCTGCTATGGCAGAGAAGAGGGCAGGGCACCAAGGTGTGCGAATCTCACGGTTACACAAGGAGCAAGGGGGCCGGAATTGGAGTTTAGGCTCCAGCTCGGCCAGCTGCCGTCGCCAGGGAGAGCTCGGCGTCTTTCAAGCTACCAGTTTCTGAAAATGGTTGAGGACACCAGTCTTCTCAGGGTAGTCTGAGCATAAAACGAGGTAAACGCCACGGCAGACACCAAGTGAAGCGGGCGAAAGGTAGGTGTCTGTCTCTTGCCTTTATGTGGCAATATTTGATGGTGAAAGCTAGATAAT
>PVKN010030814.1:0-12640 GCA_004027915.1 Capromys pilorides
CTAATCCTTACTTCTCATTAATTACTGAAAGAGGCTGATAAATCTGACAAATGGAATAGGTAGTCACTTAGAAGGTACAAATATTAAAAAAAAAACTACAACTATAGCACATATGGTTCATACCTATAATGCCAGTACTCAGAAAGCTAAGGCAAGAAGACACAAGTTTGAAGTCAGCCACGTTACACAGTAAGTTGAAGGCCAACCTACACTATATAGTGAGATTCAATCTTAAAACAAACAAAGCAAAAACAAGAAAGCTGCAAGTATATTAACCTCCATAAGCTACCTGTATTTTCTCAGCTTCAGTTTCCTCATGTACATGACAGGGATAATTATACTTAAAATATAAAGAGTTTTGGGCTGGGCACGTTTGGTGTAATTTGCCCAGTCTACACAATGCCCTGGGTTCAACCCCAGCACTGCCAAGATCAAAAGGAAACAACAACCTACAGGGTTATTTTGGTGTGTTTGCTTATTTCTTGCAACAAAGTCTTATTATGTAAACTAGAACTCAATATATAGTCCTTGCTAATCTTAAACTCTCAATCCTTCCGATTCAGTCTCCAGCGTGATGCGATTACAGTTGTGCAGCATCATGCTTGGCTATATAGGGTTTTAAAAAATAGATGAGTCTCAAGCCCCTCAATATGTGTCAGATGCTCCACTTCATATTTAGTGTTTCTATTTTTTTCTGTGTATCCTACCCACGACCCAAACTAGGTTGCTCAGGATTGATGATTCGAATGGTTAAAACTTAAGATGCTACATGCCTTGACCAAAGTGAAAAGATGATCTTTTTTTAAAATCTCTACTTCTTTAGCATTTTAGTATGGGCTCCTGTGCAAAGATTACTTATTCTACCATCTGGTTACTGGATGCTAGTGCATATGCTTGCTATGATGATACACAAAAAATGGAAATTCTTAAGCACTGAGTTTCGATGCTCGTTATACAAATCCAGTGATTAACCTAAAAGAAATGAAAAACCTGGGTCCATAGAGTTACACATTCTTAATTATGTATTCATCCAGCCAATGCACTGCAATCATTTTCATTTGAGTTGCTTCCAGTTTTGCAAAGATGAATTTCTTATCAGTTGATATGAGTCAGCTGGACACCTTTGCTACCACAGCTTTCTTACAAACTGCAACAGAGCACAGCATTACTGTGCTGCTGAGAGCACAATTCAGACTGCTGCGGCTGGCTCAGGTATGCAACAGTTTAGATTTCAGAAAAAAAAAAAAAAAAGACACATCACTCCAAGTAGGCACTGTTAAATTATCTTTGTATTCCCTCCCAATTATTATCACTGATTGCTTTATTACAGGATCCAATCTACTGTACCTGGAATCAAATCCACTTATCTTCCAATTCATTCCCAGTGATTAGAGATAAAAATATAAAACTAAAAACTTGAAATACTTACTGATAAGGCAGTGCATGTCTTGAGAATATCGAGAGTTATCAGGAATTGTGAAGTTCCCATCACAAATTGCCACCTGACTCTCTCCAAATGGCAGAGTAAAGTAACATAATTTATATAACAAACATCCAAGAGCCTAAAGAAAAACAAAGAAATCAGATTGCTACTTGTGGTCTATTTACCTTAATACTAAAAAAATCTAATGAGAGACACTGGCACCATCAACTTTCATTAGTAGATATAAATACCGTATTAAAAACTTAAATTTAAAACCCAAAATTACTATTTAGAAACTCAGCTATTTCTATTATTATTACCAAAATCTATTCCAGTATAGAGCAAGTCTTCTGCCACCAGGCATGGTGGCACTTGCCTGTAATCCCAGCACTTGAGGGACTGAGAGAGTAGGACTGCCATGAGTTCAAGGCCAGCCTGGTCCACACAGTGAGTTCCAAGCTAGTATGAACCACATAGTAAGACCTTTTTTTTTTTTTTTTCTTTAAAAAAAAAAACACAAGTGTTTTACATGTTTTGGTCTTAAAAACTGGCAAACATAAGTAGAAAGCTTCCATTTTCACAGGGCTCTAAAGTAACATTCTTTGTTATGTTATAAGAAGCAATGGTTGGTCCCTCACATCCAGATCAATCCCAAGGGAAAGTGGACAATGGTATGGTATAGGTACTACTACATACTATTACACTATCTGCATTAAACTCAACAATGTACAGCAGATGACTACCAATATCCCGGTGTGTGCAGGTTGACACCTACCCAAATATCTGCTTTTGTAGTGATGATTTTGCCACTGTACAAGTTGACCATTTCTGGTGCTCGATAGGATAGCGTTGTGTATCTACAATCAAGAGATTCATTTTTTGTTAAATATATTAATGCCATAATTAAAAACCAAGAGTAGCAGAAATTTTTACTATGTTAATAGAATCCAATTCCCTGGGAGCAATCTATAGAACAGAGCAGGAAATATTAGTGCAGATAAAATGAGAGGCTATCATTGGTACAATGATATCACCACAGCACAGCCCTCTATAAAATGAAAGGCTGGCACCCTTAGAATGAGATCATCACAGTGTGACTCTCTAGCACCAGACCTAACCTAAAAACATGCTGGAGCCCAGACATGAGTGCATTAAATAAATGAGCCTTAAAAACAACTTTTCTTGGGGCTTCACATGGTAAAATCTTCTCCTATAAATTCTTTTTGCCTGATACATGTATTTCTGGTTAAAAAAATAGTAAACCTTTTAAATGTGGCTCAACAGAGATGGAACACTAGCTTAGGATACTCTGGAGAACAGCAGGCTGGTACTCTGGGAGTGGATAGGCTCAAGTGCCTTTGATCTGTGCTCTGGAGCAAGACTGAAATAATAATGTTCTTTTTATCTTTGGCTTGAGAAAACAGTGTAAGGACACCCTCAGAGTGGTGTCTTGGGGTCACTTGGCATGTAATCTGAGGATCCCAGCTGGGACTGATACAATATCTACCAGGGCCCTGGGCCAGTTGTTCTGTCCCCAATTTGGCTGTCTGGAAAGATGCATGTGGGGAGAGAAGATCATGAAGGAACGGTGTATGCTAGCCATCTGGCTTACTAGTGTAGCAATAGTGAGTGTGACTGTCAAAAACCCAGTGCTATGCACATGATGGAAAATGGCTCAGGTTCTTGCTGAATGCAGAAGTCTAAAGAAGTATTTTCTTGTAAAATTCAGTGATTCAGTGTTTGTGATTCGGACACCTTCAAAAGCCCTCCTCACCACTAACGTGGGTGAGCTCCTCATAAGCAGGAAGCAACAATTGAGGATTCAGCATACAAGCACATCTGTGTGACTGATATGACACTTGGAAACATCACAGCTCTTCTACAGTGTGTGCACCACTTAGTTTCTTACGGACTTGTGATCTTGTAAACCAAAATGCGTTTGCACAGTGACCATACAAAAACAAATCAAACGACCCAACAGTGAATAAAATGCTCTGAAATGAAGGATAACTGCTTAGCACTATCTTTTCCCACTCTGCCCATCTCATCCATAATCTGAAAGCAGAATTACTCATCTGACAATGCATAAAGCCACAAGAAAGGAAAAAAGAACTTACTTCTTAATCTCGTCTTCTACTGCATTGACTCCCTCAACTTGTGGATTCTGGAATTTGTTGGTGGCACTTCCAAAGTCACATAGGACATAGTGGCCTCGGTCATGCAAGAGGATATTTTCAACCTGAAAAACATTCCCCAACCATCCATTTCAAGGTATCATTTAGCAATACATGCGAAAATTTGGCTTCACACTTGCATGAATAAAATGTTTTACTTCTGCTCAACTCATTAATGTGCATCAAAAAGTTACTCCCTGCCAAGTATCTCCATGGAGGTCACCCCAGGTAGAATGAAAGGACAGGCACGAAACAGGGTGAAATGAGGGTAAAGGAGGTAAAAACAGGGCACAGGGACTGCACGGCAGGGCAAGTCGGAGCCCCACTGTTGCGGATTTCCATCACATTTCTCACATTGCAGAAACAGCCCTCACTTTAGTTCCTTTTTTTAAGAGAATAAAAAATAATTCTTAAAAACTTTATAAATGATACAGAATTTCAAAAAACAAGATGATAGGAATTCAACAATGGTTGTTATATTGTATATCATTGTCTTCAAAGTAGTTGCTCAGATTATCAGATATAAGCATGTAAAATTGGTCAAAATAAATATGTTAAGCACTAACTGTTCCTTTCAATAAACAGAAATTATTAAACAATCATTCTAGCTATCCTGTGTATATACATATATTCCTTTTTCCTTTTGTCTTTCTTTTTTCCTTTCCCTCATCCCATTTGTTCTTTTGAGCAGCTTCTTTGCCTTTCACAGTATCTATTGTTTCTTTCAGATTTTATTTACTCTTTCAGGTTCTTACACTAGAGAGACATGTGAGTCTACACATGCAGGTCGGATTTAGAACTCTTGCTCTTCTTCAGCCTATAACGCTCTCTACCACTGTTCCCAGCTCCCTAAACAATCATTAAATTATCAAGCATCTTTCAAACTCTATTCCAAAGGTCACCTCCTTTTTTGAAGCCTTCCTTCAAGTGAGGGCTCAAGTGGGCCCTCACTCAAATACCATTCCTCCCTATCTTCCTTTCCTATTTCATTCTTCTATGATGTTAACTATTTCATACGGCCCTTTTAAGTTCATGTTAACAATGCACTTACTAAACTAGATTGGGAGTTTTAGAGTTAGTCTATTTCGTAGTTATTTTTCAAACTGATACAACACCTGGGGGCAAATACGGGCAGTCTCCTTTTTGAAATATTATACTTCTGGGTATGACAAGGCATACTTGTAATTCCAGCACTCAAGAGGCTGAGGCAGGAGAAGCACTGTGAATCTGAGGCCAGCCTGGGCTATATGAGCAAGCTGAAGGCCAGCCTGAACTACATAGTGGGACACTGTCTCAAAAGCACACACACACACACACACATACACACACAAAACATTTTTTAATCCTAATTTTGTTTTACAAATAAAGTCTTTGGGTAGTGCTAAGAATTCTTAAGTAGCTAGCAGCTTTTGAGAACCAAAACATAAAGAAATCCCTGGTATCAAAAGATGCAACCAAAGAGCCAGGGAAATAACTTGGTAGAATAAGCACTTGCCTGGCAAGCGCAAGGGCCTGAGTTCAATCCCTGGTCCTAAAAAAAAAAAAAAAAAAAAAAGATGCAACCAATAGAAACAACTGCAGGAGAGTGGGCACTGTGTTCTCAGAACATAGTGTTAGCCTTTGGTGTGGGGCAACATACTGCCTGGCATGCTTGAGGACAGGCCTAGCGACAGCTATCAGTCTCAGGGCAATAAGACTATAGTCTCCACTGACTCTTGTCTTCAGTCTCCCCAAGACCGACCACCTTTGGAAAACAAAGGTAAAAACAGATTAATCGGCTACTTAAAGGTTAGCAGCAGCTCTTAAACTGTGTTTGTCTACACAGTGCCTTCCATAGCACTTGGTCCAGAAAAATGTTTGTCCAATAGAATAAACCAAGAAACAAACATACATAACACTGTACTTGTGTGTTATAAGGGTTTTGATGTTGTTAGCTCATGTTCTGTGGAACTTAATCTACAAGAAGCCTCTGAATCCTGGGTTTTAGGTCTATTTTTGGCAGAGAGAACTGAAAAGACCTAGAATTGCATTTTCTAAAATGTCCTTGGGATTGGCCAGCAAAGCAGGGAACACTGGCTATCAGCCTGAGCAGATACTCACTTATCATGAAGAATTCTTTGTTACTGTTGTTTTGAGAGAGAGAGAGAGAGAGAGAGAGAGAGAGAGAGAGAGAGAGAGAGTGTGTGTGTGTGTGTGTGTATGTATGTATGTGTTTTTTTGTTTGTTTTTTTGGTAGTTTTAGTACAGGGTCTCACTACCAGATCAGACTCATAGTGATTCTCCTGTTCTCAGCCTCCCAAGCACTGGGATTATAGGCATGTGCCACCTCACCCAGACTCAATCACCTTCTCAGTGAGCCCCAGGGGCGTGGCTGACACAACACATCCACGGATTAGGATCAAACTCCTAGTCCCTGAGTCTGCCAAAACAGGCACTTTAACTCACTGAGCTATCTGGCCCACCTGTTTGTTTTTTTGAGGCAGGGTCTCTTTAAGCAGCTCAGCCTGGCCTGAGTTCACTGTGTAGCCCAGGCTGGCCTCAAACTCACTGAGATCCTCCTGTCTCAGCCTCCCAAGTGCTGAGATTAATTAGGTGTGTGCCATCACACCTGGCACATGAAGGAACAATTTTTTTTTTTTTTTTCAGTACCAGGGATTGAACTCAAGACCTTGTGTTTATGCTGCTGAGCTATATCCTCGGCAGTGAAGGATCAATTCTTAGTCATAGAATTATGAATTAAAAATGACTAAGATTTGTTTTCTTATGGTATCCTAAATTAGGCAAATATTTCTACCATTTACAGATTTTTATAAAGGTTCTTGACTTAATCTATACACAGAGAGAAACAGTCAAGCAATAATGAGCACATATGAATTTTAGTAATCTAAAATAATTCCAACAAAGCAACAACAACATTTCAATCTCACTTAGAGGTTATAAAATAACAGTCATCATTTAATGAGCTTTTGCTATTGTCAGTAGTGCTGCATACAATACTTTACTCAAGGATCATTCCACTAAATTCACTTAACAATAATATTATTATTTCTAACTTTCAGAGGATAACGTGGCCTTGGAGAAAGTAAAGGACCTAGATATGTACTAATTACAGGAATAAAGTATAGAAGCAAAAGGAATGATGAAGAAGATGTTGATAATTATGGTATCAACCACTAAAGTACTCAGTATATGCCAATAATGGTGTGTGTGTGTGTATACGCATGTATGCATATGCGTGAGTTATGTGTGTCTGGCACTACTGGGGATTGAACCCAGGGCTTTTGTATTAGCTATATCCCCAGGTCTTTTTTTTAAATTTTGAGGCAGGGCCTTACTAAACAGCGAAGTTGCCCAGGCTGAGCATGATTCTTCTGCCTCAGGCCCCCAGAGTGCTGGACTATAGGCCTATGCCTTTATGACCAGCGCCAGGCATTTTTACTTACAGAAGCCTATGCAATCCTTGCAAAGCCTTATCGTCCCCCTTAACAGATGATAAAAGGGAGGGCAATTTGCCTCAGATCACTAAGCTGGTAGAACAGGATTTGGGCTCAGGCTGCCCAACTGCTGACACCACACTCACACACTTCACTGAAGGAACAGGGGCAGTTTAGACTGGGAAAAAAAGACAGGAGCAAAGGAGAAGTGAACAAGTAAAGTGGACCAAGGAAAGGCTGGGGAAAGCCACTCAGGAGACATTCATAAATCCTGAAAGGTCAGCAGCACAGCAGCCATTTAGGAAAATCACCTTGGCAAGAGGAGGAAGAAGAGAAGGGAGACAAGCGGGTAAGGTATGACAGTCCAGTGAGAGGTGACTCTGGCCTGGCCTAGGGTGTGACAATTACCAACAGAAAGGGGCAGGTGGGAGCGAACAGATTAACCTATTCACAGTGGGGCTGTAATTCCTATGTTTCACTGCCAGGTAGCTCTGTGGTACATGTGTGACTGTACCAGCAGACAGTGTGACACAATCCTGTCAGGTGGTACCAGTCACCCGATGGGATAGTCATGCATACACCACCAGTGGCTCCAGCCAGCAGGAATGTGTTAAATGAGATCCAGGAGGTGGAGAACCAATTAGATGTTCATACACTGACATCTGGACACTTTAGAGAATGTGCACAATGGCACTGTCTTTGGCAAAGCCCCTAAAGATATAAAACTAAGATTGGTTACTATTGCCTCCAGTCTTCAAATATTTAGCGCTTGGAGAATTCCATGCTGTTGACCTTATTTTCCAACCTAAGAGCTGAAGAGGGCCATTAAAGCTGTCATTCAACTCTGACCACAGCTTTAGCTGAAAGGTCTGGGAAGCCACCTCCTATCAACTTCTTCATTATTATGTTATTCCAAATAGATACAGCACGGAAAATTTATTATCACTAGAAAACTTGAAGGATTCAATGAATACAGGTTTGCAAACCTGTGTTTCTAAAAATGGGGTAAGAATCTTCATCCTATTATACTCCATGAAATCAAAATCTCTTTTATGACAAAAAAAGACTGCATCTATGACTCTTTCTACCTGAGCGCACTTGTTAAGCCTTAACCTTCTGTTCTCTTTCTTAAGTGGTTGGACAAGCAACACTAACTAACACAGCAACACAAATAAAAGACAGAAGAGCCTCTGTCTTCATTTTGTTTTGACTATGTAGCTGTGCAGGGCAACCATAGTCTTGGTGGCCAGGATTTTCACTGGTAAAAGGCAGGGGCTGATTTTGGTGACCTTCCCAGATCTATAACCCCATGACCTGCATGCAATTTTATTTCCTTAGAGAAATGAAAATTAAAAATGGGGAAAATAATTAGAGGGTGGCAGTAATATGTCTGAGGAGAATGCTACAGCACAGTGTTTCCATTATGGTTATTTTTAGAACAAAAGCTGCTTAAGGACAGGGATGGTTTTCAGCTTATGTCCTACGTGTCACATTGGAAAGAAAGATGTCACCCGAGGCAGACAGAGCAAGCAAGGCTTTCCTTGGTCGTGCATGTGAACGGGAAGCTCCATACCCAGGGAGGCACTGGCTCGTCAAAGTCCACAACACCCCTGGCGTGTGCCCTTGCCGGGTCCCACTGACTTGTCCTTGCAGTGGTGCTTGCTCCACAGAAGGAAAACCTGCTCGCAGAGGATGGAAAGAAGTAGGTGGTGGGGCCAGGTTAAATGAGATCAAGGAGGTGGAGAACCAATTTCTCTGGCCAAGATGAGACTAAAGGACTTCTTATTTCTAGCTACTGCCAGGAATGTGGTGGCCAGTTGCAACAATGATATGGGGGTCCCTGTGAGGCAGGGACAGGGCCAAGGAAGTAGAAGGTACGTGGGGACTTTTCACCCGGGCTTTGGGAAGCTTGAGGGTAGCAGGCAAATGTTCCAGCCTACTACACAGGTGTGAGTAGACCGGAGCCCCTACATGTGCCCACTGTCAGACCTAGGAGGTTTAAAAAGCTCCAATCAAATAGTCAGGAATCAACAAGATAAACGACAGCAACAAGAACGTCTCTGCAATAAGCATGGCCACTGCCTCTCCCACAGCCCTTATGCACGTCCCTGTTTCCACAGTAGGGAGGAAGGGGACAGAGCCAGTCTCTAGAATCATGGTTGGCGACCTGGGTAAAGGCGGGCAGGGAGGCGAGAAGGCAGCCTGCTGCTCCTGTACCGCCTCGCACTGTGATCCAGTGAGAGTTCACAGTTCACAGGGAAGAACGGCCTGTGCCGTGCTGCCTTGGCCGCAGCCCAGGCCCCTCTGGGTCGTCAAGGCCCTGTCGCAGGTGGTGCTGACCCACTCCTCACTGCGGCACTCCTCCAGTGCCCCCATTTCCAGGCACTGCTATCCTGGAAACACAAACAGGAGAGGCAGGAAGTGACTACCACTTAGATTTTAGTTTAAAAGGTGAAATGGCAGCTTTGTTTAAAAATATAGCAACCCTACTCTAAAGGCCTCCGCATGGCCCTTCTTATTTATTTATTTATTTATTTATTTATTTATTTATTTATATCTTCTTGAGACAGGGTCTCGCTATGCAATTCAAGCTGGCCTTGAGCTCACTTCTGTAGCCCAGGCTGGTCTCAAACTCGCACCAATCCTCCTGTCTCAGCCTCCCAAGTGCTGGGATTACAGGCACACACCACCATGCCCAGCTCTGCATGGCCCTTCTGCCTCCTCCCTTCCTCATCTCTGTCCCTCATCTCTGTTTACTATGCAGGACTCAGCTAGAGACTGATGTACTCTCTCCTTCAGATACCTAACTGAGGAACAAGCCAAGGAGCCAGAGAAAGGAGTTAAGGAGAACACACTCTCTGAGACAGTCATAAGGGAGCCAGAGGCCACAGAGAGAACAGACAGACTCAAAAGCATCCTTTGTACTTGACAATTATCAGTGAAACTGGGTATGTTCATCTCTCTCATCTGCTTTTCTTTCTTTTTTTCTCTTTCTTTCTATTTTGTTTATTTATTTTTAAACCTCATTTATTTATTTGTGCTATGGCCAGCTCAGACTGCCCTGGAGGTGGGACTGGCACAGCATGTGGTGCTGGGGATCAAGCCTCAGCTCCTGCAGTTGCCTAAACTTTCCTAGGCAGGCACTTTAGATCACTGAGCTGTCTTGCCAGCCCATCTTTCCCTTCCTTCCTTCCTTCCTTCCTTCCTTCCTTCCTTCCTTCCTTCCTTCCTTCCTTTCTTTCTTTCTTTTCTTTTCTTTCTTTCTTTTGCAGTACCTGGGATTAAACTCAGTACCCTGTGCTTGCCAGGCCAGTGCTTATTCTACTGAGCTATCTCCCTGGCCCACCATCCGCTTTTCTGTTGGTCTCAGGCACGTATACTATGGAGTTGGAAGGCAAATATGAAATCTCATGTTGCTTCACCTACCGAAATACCGTACTGAGCCAGGCAAGGTGGTGCTTGCCTGTAACCTCAGAGCTCTGAGAGGCTGAGGCAGGATATGGAGAGGCCAAGGATCACAAGGTGAACAGAATCAGTGCCTACCAGCCATACTTCTGCCCTATTTCAGGGTCTCTTACAAACTTTTCCTTAGAGGCAGCAGATAGAACAGGTCAGGTCATTAAAATCTGGTACTATTTCTCATTTAAAAATATAAGTGTTATACTTGGGATCTGCCATGTTCTACAAAGGCCCACATAATTAAGCCTGGTCTCTAGCTTGGTGCTCTAGGATTCTTAAGAGGCAGGGCTTAGTGGGAGTTTCTTACATCAGTGGGGCATGCCCTTCAAGGGAACTCTTTCTCTGTTTCTTTTTCACTATCTAATCATGAATGGAACAGTTTTCTTCTGCCATGGGCTCCCTGTCAGGATGTGCAGCCTGGCCACACACTCTAAAGCAACAGGGCCAATTGACTGTGGACCTAGAACCTCTAAGATTGCGAGCAACATAGACCTTTTCTGTTTATAAACTTATTATCTCAGGTATTTCTTATAGTGATGGAAAGCTAACATATGCTCACTGTTACAGTTTGTATCTAACTGTCCCCCCCAAAGCCTCATACAGTCATGAATGGGGACTTCTAGAGTTTGAGATTAATAGGGGCCAGGTATGGTGGCATACGCCTGTAATCCCAACACTTGGGAGGCTGAGGCAGGAGGATCAGTGTGAGTTTGAGAACAGTCTGGGATACAAAAGTGAGCTCAAGGCCAGCCTGAACTACATAGGAAACCCTGTCTCAAAAAAAAGGAAAAAAAAAAAAAAAAAGATTAACTCATGATCCACTGGGATTATGGGTGATCCAATGATTGGATTATGGGTCTAAATACTGCTGGGATTATGGGTGTAGTCTGAGGTGGATAGCCTGAGGCAGAGAGCCTGAATGTCAGACTTTCTCTCTGTTGCCTCTGTTGCTGTTGTTGCTGTTCTGCCGCCATGAACTGCCCTGCACCATATGTGAATCTGCCTTGGAGCCAGCTGAGTATGGACTGAAACCTTCAGTAACTATGAGCTAAATAAATCTTTCCTTCCTTCATTTTCAGTGTCGGGTATCTGTCCCAGCAATGAGAGAAGAGAAACTGAGACACAGAATTCAACCAGGAATTTCACTCACTTTTAAAGACAACTAGAAATAAATTAATTAATTAATTAAAATAAAATAAAATAAAGACAACTAGGAATAAAGTATCAACACATACTTAGAGCAGAGGCCTGCAGACCACCATAGCCTAGTCTGGAACTGGCCCTTACCCATCTCCCCGTCTCCACACATCTTGTTATCAGTAGCCCTCCAGCTCTTCTCTCTGCTTGAAATGTTGTTCGACTCCCTGACCACTCCTATCCCACTAACCCTTCAAAAATTCTCCAAATAGCCCAGCGACTGCTGCTCGTTCCCACTATCTGACCATATATTACACAACTCAGTGCTCTTCTCCTTATCACTTTTCCACATTTTATTTCACTTCTTCTTGTTTCAAGTCTAAATATTTCATTTGTATCTGTAGTGCTCCTATGAAATGATACATTCATATTAGGTTCATAATAATAATCACCACAATGCATTCTCCTTTTCACCTTGGAAAAAAAAAAGGCTGTGGGCAGAGGTCCAAGGGAAAGGGCTGTCTAACACTTGTGGGGGTCTAGGCACGTCTTCCTGTAAGCTAACTGCCTTAGTGCAGGAGTGCCAATATGTGCCACTTCATACCCATTAGGGCAGCTAAGATAAATAAGGACAATGACAAGTTTTGGTAAGGGTATAGACCTAAGAGAATTCAAAACATAGGTCTACACAAAAAAGCAGAACACAAACATTCATGGTAGGATAATAGCTAAAAAGTAGAAATGATCCAAATGTCCATCAATTAATTAATGTAAAAAAATTGAATTAATGGATAAACAAAATGTGGCATATATACACAATAAAACATTATGTAGCTATGAAAATAAAGTACTAATAAATACAAGAACTTAGATGAATTTTAACCTATGTGAAAGAAGACATAAGATATCATTTGATTTACTTAATCTCAAATGTCCCAAATATGAAAACATATAGACACAGAAAGTTGATTAGTAGAAGCTGAAGGCTGGGGAAAAGGAGAGGAATGAGGAGT
>PVKN010030815.1:0-12637 GCA_004027915.1 Capromys pilorides
AACAGCTATTCTTTGAAAGACACACAGACACATAAACACACAGACACATAAACATCTTTATAAAATTAAGAGTGCAATCAATTTTTTGACCAAATTTATAAGTAGACTAGTCAGATTTTGCTATTTCTTAATTATTAGAGATCTCTTATTGGAAAAATTTGAAAGGAATAAAATCTCTTTTAATAATTAATATGCATATTCTATAATTATGTTTTTTTGTCACCAATTTAAACCTTAGATTTTCATTTGGTCAGTTCCTTGAAGAGGCCTCAGGCTGGATCTAGCCTCACTCAGTTAACTTCTCCTTTAGATATGACTTTATGGTACAATCTGACAGTACATGCTGGTTTCCATATAGATTGTTTAACATTTTCTGGAAAAACACAAGCATAGTCTGTGCCTCAGATTAGTAGTGGACTGAGTTCCTTTCATATTCCAGTGTGGAAATGTTGTATGTTATGTGTCAATGGCAAAAGGAATGACGGGAAGACCCGATGCAGGTAGCTCAGAGGACTCACTGAGATTTGTCTCTCTCAAAGTGAGCCCTGACCCACAGAAGCATCTTACTTGTATTGAGTACTCAAAGACAGGCTAAGGAATGTACATAACTACTTTGGTGAATACAGCCTATAAATCGCTAGCTCTTTTACCATTAATCTAACATTAGGTTAACAAAATGCTAATTGAAAAGATTCCAGACAACCATTAACATTTCAAGCAAGGGAAGAGACAACTGTCAAAGACCTATCAGGATAAGCTGTTATCTGAGTCCTTGAATCCCCAAGTAATCAACTACAAACTGTGCCTGGGCTTTGTTTATTATTCTCCACTTCTTAAGATATTAGTTTCTTATCTACACATGGAAATCTCTCTTAAGGACCTTTTTTAGCCCTTTTTTTTTTTTTTTTTTTTTTTTTTTTTTTTTTTTTTTTTTTTTTTTTTTTTTTGCTTACCTAGTTTGTCTTTATGTGTGATGGGTTACTTAGATTTCAGACTCACTGAGATAACTTTGTTGTGAGTTAGTAACAGCGGACTTAAGACTACTCAATAGTTTAAAAATTAAAACCTTAAGCCCACATGTCAGAGAAATTCCCCCTGAGATTGATGAGTTGTTTTTATAACTGCTCTTGGTAATAGGACATGGTATTTGTGTAGATCAAAAACTGATAACCTCCAAATGTGTTGGATTGTACTAAACTAAGTCAAAGTGATTCGTGTTGCTGTATTTGTGCCTAAAACAATCAGCCCCTATATAGTAAGTGATAATTAAGTTTAGGCCTGACTACCTGTTGAACCATATAGGAATGTAGTTAATGATTTCATTCTGCTAACGATCAGAGAAAGTTCATTTAGACGTGGTACTCAATCTATTTTCTAGTTAATTTGTAAATTGTGCCCGTATTGGTAGGTTACAAATGATTAATTTCAAAAATCAGTATGTGCTAAGTTGAAAGTAGTTTCTGTATAAAAACCCTGTACTCTGTCATTTGGCGGGATTCTCTGTCTTCTCACATGTGTGGTATTAAAGGCTGAAATTTAAGTTCTAATTTGGACTCCGGTCTGGCCTTTGTTTGAGAACCCATGACAATGTTGCTGTACAAGTTTAAAAATTTAATAGTATATGTATTGACAAGTGAAGTTGGTAGGATTGACTCTCCTTTTGTTTTAACAGAACTTTGATAGTATGGTGAGATTTTAGAAGAGGCAGCCATACATTTTTTGTTTTGTTTTGTTTTGTTTTCATTTTTAACTTTTCTGAAGGATAATGACAGTCAATAGCACCAGAGAAATTAGTCCAAAATCAAGATAGAGCCAATTAATATTATCAAATAAAGTCTGAAAATCATCAATGGTTGATCTGAATAGTTTGGGGCACTAAATATCTTTGTCATATAAGTTGATCCAAATATAAAGAAGTTATAGCTTGAACCCCTTTGCTTTTGTTAGTTAAATGGGATGTCAAAATCAAGCAACTGCTTAAATCTTTAAACATTATTCCACATTTGTTTGTAAAATATCAAAGCCCTGTTTTATATGCCATTTTTAATATAGGACAACTTTAAGCAACCACACTTAACTAGGAATTAAAAGAATTTTAAGTAATTTTTAAAAATGTCCTGGGGCAATGGCTCCTGCAGGCCACCCACATTTACATTTGAAAAGCCATTAAATTGTTTTTCCTTTAAATAATTTTTATTTTTTAGCCCACTATTTCTTTTAACAATTTTAAATTTTTTAGCAAAAATTAATGACCAACTGAGCAATATAAGAATTTAGTGTGGTTTAAACAATGGTTTGGTTGGATAAAATTATAACTTTGATTTCTTTTTTTAAACAGCATTGATTACCCCAACCAAAACCTGCAGACCATTTAGCACTGGGGCTGTCTTTGGTTGATTTTACTCCATAGGTGTTCTGGCCTAGTGGCTATAGCAGCTTAATGGTCTTAGCATCTACAAAGGGTTTTCTTGAGCCCACATTACTTCTTAAGCTCTAAGGGAACTATGGCCCAGTATCCAAGGCCTCTGTGTGTAGCCATTGTGTCTCCTGTCACTTTGTTGACAATAGGACCAGGCAATGTAGCATGAGTTTAATATGCATAAAGAGAGCGAATTTCTATTTTTAATAAGCAGCTAAGTTTTAATTTGAAAAGGTTTAGTAGTAGATATCATAAGTAATATTTTTCCTTTATAATCACTATCAATAATTACCAAATATGCAAATACACCCTGGACAATAATAGTACTCCTTTTTACAATCAGAGCTATGATATCTTTTAGAATAGGGGAGAAAACTCCAGTTTAAATTTTGTAAACTCCTTAAGCAGGAAGTAAAAGCTTATGTTTTTATAGTCATCATATCCAAAGCTGTGTTTCTGGTTTCAGAGGTTGCATGGAAAAGATATGCGATCCTGCCTTTGAAATTTGGGCTGGCCAATGGAAAGCTACAGGTATTCCATATTGTTTATCTTTGGGCCCCTGGATGATAGGCCCATTCTCCAGTTTCTCCACGATTGTAAGGGTTGGCAATCCCCATCAAGTGTGGAGTGGAACGGCATTCATTAGCCCAATGTTTACCTTTTCTACATCTCAGACAAAGTTCAGAAATAGTCTTGTTACTCTTATCTTCTTTTTTCTTTTTATCTTGTCCTTTTCTTCAATCTTTTCTCATATAACCCATCTTTCCACATTTAAAACATTTGGTATGATTTTGCTTAAAAAAAGACTGTGAGGCAGATGCCAATAAATTAGCTTTGCATTGCTATGAGCCAATATCAGCACAGGTCTTAATATATTCTTCCAATGATGCACCCTGTGCCTTTAAGGGACCCAGAGCCTTTTGACATTTAGTATTTGCATTCTCAAAAGACAAAGTTTGTAACAATAAATCTCTCAGATCTGTTGCTTTCACTGCTTTGTGTATAATTTCCCTTCACTGGGAGACAAAATCTATATATGACCCCTTATTAGTTTGCAAAACCTTAGCAAATGATTTTTGAGCATCCCCAGGTCTTTCCACCTTTTCCTATGCCCTTAAGCAACAAATTCATGTTTTCACAATAACCACATCATCACATTGCAATTGGACTTGGATACCAAGCCAGGCCCCTGACCCAGTAAGCTGATCTGATGAAACATTAACTGGGGGATTTTTGTCCCCTCTTAACCCTCTCTTGAATACCTGCTTCATCTTTCCACCAGGTTCTAAATTATAAATATTTGTTTGACTCTAAAATTTTACAGCACAAATCTTCTCAATCATGAGGAATTAATCTATGTTCATTTGCTAATCCTTATATTAATTCAATTATATAGGTTGAATGCATACCATAGGCCACAAAAGCCTGCTTTAAACCTTAAATCTTTAATAACCTTGAACGCCAGATGTTGGTGCTCCCACTCTACATAGCCCTGGGGAAATTGAGCATTTGGTAGGTGTTGTTGAACTACTGCAAGAAAAATACCCAAAGGGGCAGAATAAGCTTCAGGATCTCTCTGTTGTCTGCCTTGCATAAGAGCCTGTGATACCACACTTTTACAAACTTTTATGGAGGTTTCCTTTCTTTCCTTATATGGAGGAGAAGAAGAGTTAAAAGATGGCAGTAGGGGCTGATCTTTTGTGAACTGAGATGGAGGGACTACAGAGGTAGAGACCTCCATTTTTTCAATCAATTTATAAATCAATTGTGATAATTGCTTTACCTCAGCTCATAGCTCACAGACCTCATTTTTGGTTTCCTTTTGTTCTATATCTACCAATTCCTCAGATTCTGAGGAGGTGGTTTGGGATGCCATAAACATTCTTTTAAGACTCAGTTTGTTAGATTCATCCTGGCTACAGAGCATTGAGACATTTAAAGAACTGACAGTCTTGGAATTCTGGGGAGAGCCTTCATGTATGGGGTCTTGAGAAGGTGCAACCTTATCATAATTATGCACCACAGGGGCTGCTTGCTCCGCTTTTATCCCTTTTGTTATGCTAGCATCTACATTTGAGAGTGAGGGAGGCAGAGGACTTAAAAAGGTCTCATGTGCAGATTTATATTTGTGCAGAAGCTGCTCTTGAGATTTAGCAATATCAGCGTCTGAAGCTGACCTGTTCAATTATTTCTTAGACTCTTCTGAGTTTGACTGTAATGGTTGCAAAGCTAAGGAAATTAGACTATAAAGAGATCATACACAAAGAGGAATTGGTTCCACATTTTGGTGAGCATGACGCAGCACTCTTATAACTTGCTTCAAAACTTTTAAGTTTAGGATCTCTCGGCCTCTGCTGGTGTGAGCTCCAGCCCATCAGCCACCAGAACCCAACCCCTGCCCATGAATGCTAACCAAACCAGGCCTATGCCAGCCACCAATCCTGGTCCCCATCTGCCCACTCTGACCTAACTGGGCCTATGCCTAGGAACTCTCCACTGACATGCACTCCTGGGAACAAGACACCAGAACCCGGCACCCACCCACCCATGCTGACCAATCCAGGCATGTAGAAACAATTTGCACCACCAGCCACTGGAACCCAGGTCTTCTCACTCAAGTTAATGGACCTGGGCCAGAGCCCAGGAAGAACCTCTCCTCTGGTTTGCGCCCTAGTGCTGCCAGCCAATGGAACCCTGACACTACCTGCTAGGACTGACCATCTCAGCCTGCACCCAGTTGCAGGAAGAAGATGCTGAGCACAGCAGCCAGACCTAGCCATGCACATCTGGAAGGGATCAAGACTGGTAGATATGGACCAAAATTTTGATAGGTGCTAACATTATAACTTTATCAAAATGTAGAGTTTATATAAAATGATAAAGAAAAGGAGCAAGATGTAATCTCAGGTCCCGAGTACACCCAGAAAAAATACAGGAGACAATACCATTGTAGAAAGTGGGAATGAGGCAGCCAAAATCTCTGAATTGGTAACATCTGAGGTAGATAGACAAGTGGAGAAACACATAGAGAAACTCAGAGCAAAGATAACATCTCAAGTAAAAACAGAAATGCATTAATTAATAGAATCTGAAGTGGAAAAAGAACTGCAGACATGTATAGAGGAAAGCAGAGCAGAAATAATTTCTGAAGTAAAAAAAAAAGACATCTCTAGTGTAGTAACATCTAAAGTATGGGAACAACTGCAGAAAGGGAGAGAGGAGATCAGAGCAGAAATAATCACTGAAGTAGAGAAAGAAAGAATATCTATAATGAAAAACTTAAATGCTACTAAAGAAGACATTGATTAAAAAAAAAAATTAGAGGAGAATAGAAAAATGATGGATTCCCTGATTGAGCAATATAGAAAGGGTATAGATTGCATCACAGTTTCAAAGAGATGTACAAGAAAATAAAATGTCCCTCACAAGCTGCAAAACCATTTGAACTACAGGCCAACTTCTCTCATGAACATAGATGCAAAAATCCTTAATAAAATTCTCGCCAATAGAATACAGCGAATCTTTAAGAAGATTATACACCATGACCAGGTAGGATTCATCCCAGGGGTGCAAGGATGGTTCAATATATGCAAATGTATAAATGCAATACACTATATCAATAGAGCCAAAACCAAAAATCACATGACTGTCTCAAGTGATGCAGAAAAGGCTTTTGAACATTTCAACATTTATTCATGTTCAGAGTCCTACAGAAAATTGGAATAGAGGGACACTACCTCAATCTGATAAAGGCAATCTGTGACAATCCAACATCTAATATAATTTTAAATGGGGAAAAACTGAAGTCTTTCACTCTCAGATCTTGTTCAAGGCAAGGATATCCTCTATCGCCACTCCTATTCAATATAGTTCTGGAATCATTAGCTACAGCAATTAGAGAGGAGAGAGAAATAAAAGGAATATGAATACATAAATAAGAAGTTATCATTATTTGCAGATGACATGATAATCTACTTGAAAGACCCAAAACACCCTACCAAGAAGCTACAAGAATTAATACACAAATTCAGTAGTGTAGCAGGATACAAAGTGAACACATAATGGTCAGTAGAATTACTCTATACAGACAACAAACACACTGAGAGAGAAATTAGAGAAACAATACGTTTTGTGGTAGCACCAAAGAACAGGAAAAACTTGGGAATTAACCTAACTAAAGAAATAAAAGACCTTTTCAAGGAAAACTATAGTACTCTGAAAAGAGAGATCATATACGATTTGAAAAATTGGAAAGATATTCCCTACTCCTGGATAGCAAGAACCAACATTGTGAAGATGGCTATACTTCCTAAATTGTCATACAGATTTAATGCTGTATCTATCAAACTATGATCAACTTACCTCACAGATCTGGAGAAATCATTCCTAAAATTTATCTGGAATCAAAAAGACCTAGAATTGCAAAGACAATACTGGGCAACAAAGACAAGGCAGAAGGCATTACAATTTCTGATCTAAAGTTATACTACAGAGCTACTGTGATAAAATCAGCATGGTATTGGCAAAAATGTACACGGGAGGATCAATGTAATAGACTGGAAGATACAAAAGCAAATACAAATACACTCAGCCACCTTATTTTAGATAAGGGGGCCAAAGATGTTTACTGGAAGAAAGATAGCCTCTTTAAAAAATGGTGATAGAAAAACTGGCTCTCCACACACCGAAAACTAAAACTTGACCCAGGTATATCACCATGCACTAAATTAAAGTCAAAATGGATTAAAGATCTAAATATTAAAAGAGAAACATTACATTTCTTGGAAGAAAAAGTGTGAGAAAATCTTGAAGAAATTGGGGTAGCAAAGAATTCTTGGACAATAATCAAAATATACATTTATCAGTTGAAAGAACCAACAACTGGGATCTCCTCTGGCTAAGAAGTTTTTTCATATCGAAAGAAGTTACCAACAGAGTGAAAAGACAACCCACAAATTTTGAAAAGATTTAACTAATAAATATCCAGACAAAGGTCTTCAATCTTGATCTGTAAAGAATTAAAAATCATTGGAGTCCCAAAATTCAGACCCAATACAGAAATGGGCATCTGAGATGAACACGTACTTCTCAGAGAAAAAAATTTAATAAGATTATAAATATATGAAGAAATGCTCCACTTCCCTAGCCATCCATGAAAATCAAATTGAAACAACACTTAGATACCATCTCACCCCAGAAAGAATGACTATCATAAAGAAATCAAGCAATAACAAATGTTGGAGAGGCTGTGGGGAAAAAGGAACCCTTCTCACTGCTGGTGGGAATGCAGACTAGTGCAACCATTACAGAGAGCAGTGTGCAGACTCCTTAAAAATCTAGAACTTGAAATTCCATTCAATCCAGCTATTCCCCTACTGGGAATTTCTCCAGAAGAACTGAAAACATCATAGCATAGTAACGTCTGTGCACCTTTGTTCATAGCAGCCCAATTTGTGATAGCCAAATGTTGGAAACAACCAAAATGCCCATCATATGAAGAATGATTGAGAAAGATGTGGTTCTTTTATACAATGGAATATTACTCAGGTATAAAGAATGATACACTAGAAGACTTCATATATAAATGGATGAATCTTGAATAATTACTCACAAGTGAAATAAACCAGACCTACATGTGTAAATATTGTATAGTCTCCCAAGTATAAGATCTCAAAAGAAGAAATAAAATGGAGTGGCATAACACAGCTGAATGGAAGTCAAAGACTTAAGGGTTAAACAATGAAGTGACTGCAAGCAGAAAAGATAGGAAGCACTGCAGGGCAAGGCCATGCACTTATATACAGAGGATGAATTAGATAATGGTCCTAGGAACTTTCAAAATGTTTTGTACACTAAGGATAGCAATATGTAACACTAAAATTATGCTTGGAATGCCTGTCCTTCTGGTCTTTTAGATGTGAGTTGCTTTCCAATGTAATTTCAGTTACTAGTATACTCTCTCTCAAGTAAATGGTTCGTTTATAAGAAAACAAAAAAGGGTATTAAGTGAGAATAAGAGACTAGGAAAATACCATAGGAGTGACTGGCTATAATTTTGTATATACTTAGATTTCTAAATATGTAAAAATGCTTTTAACATGCTATATAGAGATTTGTTAGAATATCAATGATTTATAGAAGATACCATTCTCAAGTTAAGTCTAAAATGTTTGATATTCAGAAAGAAAGTGACGTTATGCTCAAGTACCTGTTTTATAGAGCGGTGGTATCACTGAGCTTTTCTTCTGGCAGGTTAAGAATATAAGTTACAGACCAAAAATTACAGAAAAAGAAGGGCTACGAGGATAGCAAATATTTTGACCCTAACCCTTCAAGGTCAGTGAGGACTCAGGGCATAAGAGAACCTGTGCTGTACCATCCTATAATTCAGTGGTTTCCCAAATTTTCTGTTCAAGATTATGGGACTACAGAGGAAAAGGAAAGATGAAGTATATTGTGCCTAAGGAGAGTCACCTAGAGAGAAAACATTCTCTCAGGCTTTCACAGAGAGCAAACTCGTCAAGCAATGGCCGTGACTCATCCATATGGCTGACATTGACAACAGTTCTACAAAACACTGTACATGGTTCCAAAGTAAATCCTAAGGAGATTTGACTGACCTTGAGAGATACAAAAGTTGCATGTTTTGTTATGCAAGTCTTGGTTTAACTTGCCCTTAACCTCCCAGCAGAAAAGTTTAACCACAAGGCATAAAATGGAAAGCTAGATTAGAATGCTGAGCTGTAAAAGGCTTAAATCAGCAACTTCAGATGTTGCCAGTTTTTACTAATAGTCCGCTTTGATTATGGAAGATTGGATTATGCATACAACTACTTTCTCTTAGTTTAATGAGAAGAAATTTGGTTGTATCAATAAGGTTTGAAAAATTATAACACATACAACTTGGTCTTTGTATAAATAATTGGACGACAGCAATATGCATTGTATCAAATATTGAAATGTACTACTAGCATGTTTTGAAACTGTCACATTGTTATACATTGTTATTTCTTATTAAAAGTAATAATAAACAAAAGAGAAAAAAAGGAAATAGGAACAAAAAGGAAGAGATGAAGGTCATGAATATATTTATGTTGTACTTTCTTCTAATAGTTTTCCAATTTTGCTAAAATTTACTTAGGTATATTTAGTAAATCCTCTTGCTTTAATGTTCATTTAAGTTTTTATTTATTTGTATTAATCCATATATAATTTATAATAAATCTATCAAATTTCACTTAAAAAAAAAGAAACTTTTAAGTTTAAAGCAGCCTTTCCCTTGGGCCAAAACCAATAAAAATACCTTTTTATAAGGGAAAATAACACTTTTACACTCGCTGTTTTGAGTAACATCCAAATAAGACAGACATACTCATTTTCTATAAAAGCAGTTTCCTATTTCTCTGAGCTTTTTCCTGGTGGTCTTGCCTAGTCTGGGCACACTTTTCCCATGTGATCAGGCATCTCTTAAGTCACCGCAGGTCATCTTCCATGCTCTGTATTGCAGGCCACTTGTTGTATTTTATGAGTCGGTGCTGAAAGAAAGGATGAGAAGACCTGATCAGTTTTGCTCAGAGGTCTCACTGAGATTTGTCTCTGTCAAAGTGAGCCCAGAACCCGCAAGTATCTCAGCTTTATTTCAGGCTAGTGAACATGATCATGTGAGAACTGTGTTCTCTATTGACTTCCACCCTTTCCCTATCACTAGGTTTACACAAATGCTAATTAAAAACATTCCAAGCAGGGGAGGAGACAACCATTAACATCCAACCAAGGGAGGAGACAACAAACAAGGACCCATCAGGATGAGCTGTTATGTGCCTCCTTGAATCCCAGCTTCCCGGAATTCCCAAGTAACAGACTATAACTATCCCTGGGCTTTGTTTACTGCTCTCCACTTCTTGAAATGCTAATTTCTTATCTCTACAACTGCGGATTCAGACTTCCTTTTCAAGGATGGGTTTTCAACTTTGCTATGCACAAACTTTCACATAAATTGTCTGTTTTAAAATGAACTGTGGTCTCAAAATTTAGATTCACTACGTCTAAATTGGATCTGAAGTGATACTTCATACTCTGTACTTTAAAAATAAGTCAACTAATTCTGTGACTGGTGGAAAATGGATCATTGAAAATCACCACCCTTCCCAACAGCCTTGCTACATGAATTATGATTGTCAACCAGTGACATTGAGAACCTCTGAGAATAGACCACTAAAAGCAAATGGGAAGAGGTACAATTAATTGAATATGGGGGATAAGAGGGAAGGGAAAGGAAAATAAGCAAAGTAAATATTTACTATACATGAGAACCTAATAATCTCTTTGATGCAAGGGAAAATGATCCCCAGCCTGAAGAGTTCATGTTCTCTAAAACTGACAAATGAATTTTAGGAACAAACGGAGGTTATGAGCAGCATAGGTTTATTGAGAGAAAGAAAGCTCCTGTCCAAGAGAGGGACAGGAGGGGGATCCCAAGTGGGTGTCCCCAGAAGCTGTTGCTTCCAGGGACTTTTATAGAGAAGACATGGAAACTCACTTAGGTGGGTATGAGGTGGGACAAAGACTATGGTCAACCAATGAGATCACAAGCACCATTGCTCAGGTAACATTGATTAAGATTGGGATCCAATGGGAAGGCAAGTCATGTAGCAAGTGTGCAAGAGTATCACCTATTGAGCTTGGGCTCCTGACTCTTTCCAGGTGATTGATACTTATTTAGCATACCAGCTTCTGTTTACTCTTGTCTTAAGATCTGGCCCACAGCGGAGGAGTGTCTGTCTCTAGTTGGAAAGTCACCATGTCTTCCATGTCGTCCTTGAGGGCCTGGCCCTGTCTGACTGCCTATAATATTTTTATCTAATTCAGCTGCCTACAACATCTTGATATAAACTTTGTATCCTATAAATATGAGCAAAGATTAATATCAACAAGAATGAAAATGGGAAAAAGGAAATTAAATGAGAAGAGAGAGAGAGGGAAAGAGAAGGCATTAAAAAAAAGAAACTAGGTGGATTATGTATGGGTATGCAGTCCCCAGATGATTATAGCTGGATGAACTGGAAACATGCACTAATAAAAAATAAATTTAAAAATCATTAACAGAGTTTTTTACCTGAACTCTATGTAATCAGTATTAGAGTTTTCATTTTAGCAAGTCAGAAGTTTGAAAAACACAATTGTAGGGAAATCTTGAAAATGTAATTCAGATTACTGACCAATGATAAAATACAATATTTTCCTAACAATTTATTTTCCATTGCTACTTCTAGTTTTCTGTTAAATCACACCATTTTCACTCTACTTCTTGATTCCTGCTTGTTTATTTCTCTTGCATGATGGCAGTTCCAAAAATTCTGATATATGAAACTTTGAACTTTTATAAATAATTCTAATTAAAATCCAATAGTAATATATGGCACACCAGAAAGAACTTGATGTATTCAAAAAAATAATTTTGCCCCTGGGACAGTCTAAGGCTGCAATTGAGTCTGAGTGTGGTGGTGCGCACCTGTAATCTCAGTGCTTGGGAGGTTAAAAACAGGAGAATCACTACAAACCCAATCTACACATTAAGACCCTGTAGACTCTGTCCTAAATACAATATACGTATATCCCTTTTGGTATAATAAAATAAGTTAGTTGATTGTAGGAAATTATTAATTAATGTGGAATATTTATGGTAAGATATTGACCCAATAATGTACTCCGTTTTTTTTCTAGATTTTAATGTTTACATCACTTTGATGTTGGGTTAAAAAACGGAATGTTTCAAACTCATAGCTGAATCTATTTTTAATACTTTATAGTCAAGAGATGTACTTTTAATTTTTGATAGAGAAATACCATTTGAATTATATGAACTTTTTATGAAGAGACAAAACATTCACATTTATTAGAATAAAGGAGCTCATTAACCTTTGATTACATGACTTAAAGTTAATTTTTATATGACCCAACCTTTCATTTTGCATTAAACATAAGTATCTGGATGTCAAGCTACTTCTTCCACTGTGATCTTTCTTTCTTTCTTTCTTTCTTTCTTTCTTTCTTTCTTTCTTTCTTTCTTTCTTTCTTTGTAGTACTGGATATTGAACTCATGGTCCTGTGCTTGCCAGATAGGCACTTATTCTACTAAACTGTCTCCCTGGCCCTGATATATTTTCTTTGATTATACTATTTTTAACATTTTCACAATGTCATAACTTTCTTATCTTT
>PVKN010030816.1:0-12642 GCA_004027915.1 Capromys pilorides
CTCACTTTGTAGCCCAGGCTGCCCTCTAACTCAAAAAGATCCATTGTCCTGCTTCAGTCTCCTGAGTGCTGGGATATTATAGGCAAACCTCACTATGTCCAGCTTTTAGTTAACTTTTAAACAAGAGTTGACCTCAAGACAAAAGTTCTAAGCTTTCCAAAAGCTTTGAGGGGCCGGCCAGGTAGCTCAGGGAACTAAAGCACCTGCTTAGGCAGAGCACAGTGGCCAGGGTTCACACTCGGTGTGCTGTGCTGGTCCTGCCCCCAGGACATGCTGAGACAGTGATTGAGACTGGGTGTGGTGTTGTGCTCCCGTAGTCCCAGAGCTTGGAAGGCTGAAAACAGGAGAATCACTATGAGTCTGATCTGTGTAGTGAGACCCTGTAGACTCTGTATTAAACACATTTTCTTAAAAAAAGTAAAAAAGCTTTGAGGAGCCACTTTCGGTTCTGGGTGTACATTCTGCACACACATGATCAAGCCACCCACCTTTCTGAACAAAAGCTGCTGGGTGGGGACATGGCTCATTTCCTGCCCTTCCCAGAACTAGTGATAGCTGCAGCTCACTACAGTTTTCTTAGCGCTGGAGAAAATTCTTTGCTTCTGGAAATATCCCCATCTTGTTTCCAGAGGCTTTCCCTTACCTCTTTTCCCAGGGGCAGATAGAAGAGGGGCAGAGGCTGAAGAACCTATGGTTTGTAGGAAAGTGAGTCTGAATAGGTGCTCGAATAGTGTAACTGACAAAATCTGTGCTAACCAGCAGGCACTCATCTCCATGCTGCTGGTCAGTGGGGCTTTTGGTGTCTTCTAGAATATTCTGCCGGTCTTACTCATTTCCTCAGACTCCTCAGAAGAATGTGTGTGTCTCACAGCTAATTCATAGGCCTCCACCAGGAAAACAGCAGAACCAAAATTAATTCTAGACCAAAGCTCTGTTTGGGGAAAGGAGATAGTGCTGAGGGCAAGCCCAGACCCTCAGTGCTCTACCCCTGGAGTCCATCCTCAGGCCCAGGCCAAGGCAGAATAAGCAGGAAGAAGAGACAAAGCTGACTTGGGTCCAATTTGTGTCTGCTGCCCTGACAGACAGCCTTGTGGGTTCTGTCTTCCTGCATGCCAGGCTTGTCTGACACCAGAAGCCACCGTGAAAAAAAAACGAAGCACAGGGTTCTTGGCATCTCACTTTTGCTTTTGGGCACCTCTAAATTAAGTGCAAAAGCTGTGGTGAGAGTCTTGAATCTAACAATGGGAGAGAGGAGAAGGACTGAGCAGCAACTTCAACTGCTCAGTAAACAATCATTAAATGTTAATTTGGGGACCAGGTGTGGTGGCACATGTCTGTAATCCCAACAGTTGGGAAGCTGTGAGTTCTAGGCCAGCCTGAACTGCCTAGTGGGGCCTGTCTCAAAACACACAGGCACAGGCACACACGCACGCATTCATGCGAGTGTACATACACTTGCAAAGATCACAAGCACATCTCAGTTTGCATTGGTTCCCATTATGCTGTCTTTGTGTCTTAGGAATCTGTCTCCACAGTTGGTGATGATGGTAGGTGCAAAAATACAGGAGCTAGAGTCATACTGCCGTGGACTTTGTGGCTTAGGAGCTGTGAGGTTAAAGGAAGTTCACTTCTGGATTTCAGTTTTTTCTTCTGTTAAATCAAGCTAGTATATCTAATAAGGTTGTAAGGATTAGATGAATCCTATAAATTGAATGCTTAAAATAGTATCCAACATTGCTAACCATGTATTATGGTTTGTATCTAATTGTCCCCCCTCCCAAGCCTCATGTAAATCATGGAGCTGTCGGCTCAAGGGGCGGGGCCAGAGGACCAGGGCGGGGATTGAGTGGCCGGGCCAGCGTGGTACGGAACCCTTAAACTGACAGCGTGCGCCTCCCACGCCCCCTCCTTTGCTTGGTGTCCTCTATTAGAGGTAGGGAGCAGATTATCCTGGACATGGCAGTGTCCCAGCCTCTCCTCCAGACGCTATAGAGCGGAGGCAGTATCTTGAAACCTCCGGTAACTGTGAGCTAAATAAACCTGTGCTTCTCTAAGCTTGTGTCAGGTATTTGTCCTAGCAACGAGAGAAGAGTAACTAAGACACCATGTTAGTTACATTTGTAATCCTTAGCAAAAAGGAAGGATGGCCCAGCATGCTGAGACACTGTAATCCCAGCACTCTGGAAGGCTGAGATAGGAAGATTTCGACTTTCATGCTAGTCTGAGTAATTTGCAGATTTAGTGACAGGCTGTCTCTTAAAAAGGGAGGTTGGTATAGGGAGCTATGGTGTAGCTCAATGTGAAGGTTCAGTCCCCAGCTTTAATCCCCAGGACTGAAAAGACAAAAAAAGGTATTGGGTAGATGCTGGTCAGAGTTTCAGATAGGAAAAATAAATTCATGAGGTATGCTGTACAAAATGGTTATAATCATTTATAACACAATATTATATACCTGATAATTGCTCAGAAAGATTTTAGTAACTATTCTTTTTTTTTTTTTTTTGCGGAACCAGAGTTCAAACTCACGACCTTGACTTGCCAGGCATGCACTTGTACCACAGAGCTATCTCCCCAGCCCCATTTAGTAACTATTCTTATCACCAATAAATAAATATGATAAAGTGCTGGGCCAGCAAGATAGCTCAGTGGTCTAAAGCACCTGCTGGGACTGAGGAGATAGCTCAGTAGAATAAATATTTGCCTGGCAAGCACAAGGGCCTGAGTTCAATCCCTGGTCCCGCAAAAATAAAATAAAACAAAAAAAAAAAAAAATAAAGCACCTGCTTACGCAAGTTTAGGCAACTACAGGGACTTCGGTTTAATCCCAGGCACCACATGCTATGCCAGTCTCACCCCCAGGGCAGGCTGAGCTGGCTGTAATATAAATAAATAAAGTTTTGTAAAAAGATAAGGTGTCATATGTTAGTGAACTTGATTTAGCCACTCTATGATGTATACCTCATGTGTGTGTGGGTATGGTACTGAGGACCGAATACCAGGCTTTGTACATGCCACAAGGACTCTACCACTGACCTACCTTCCCAGCCCCTCCTTTTTTTCTTCAAGTTTTTAAATAGAGTCCAACCTGGTCTCAAGTCTATGATCTTTCTATGTCAGCCTCCAAAGTAGCAAGGATTTCAAGAATGTACTACTGTGCCATGCATTTTTTTTTTTTTTTTTTTTGGTCTTTTTGAGACAGGTTCTCTTATGCAGTTTAGGTTGGCACTGAGCTCACTTTTGTAGCCCAGGCTGGTCTCGAACTCACATTGATCCTCCTGCCTCAGCCTCCCAGGTGCTGGGATTACAGGTGTGCACCACCACGCCTGGCCACCCATGCATATTTAAATTTAATTTTTTTTTCTTTTTGAGATAGGGTCTTACTATGCAGTTCAGGCTGGCCTTGATCTCACTTCTGTAGCCCAGGCTGGTCTTGAACTCGAACTGATCATCCTGCCTCAGCCTCCCAAGCGCTGGGATTACAGGTGTGCACCACCATACCCAGATCATATTTTTAAAATTTTTAAGCACTATGTTGTGACTATATATATATTCAATCTCATGCTTCAAAAAATATTTTTTAGAGAAAATATTTATTTACTTATTTATTATGAGTTTAGGGCAGGGTCTAATGGGGTCTACAGGGTCTCACTACATAGATTGGATTAGTAGTGATTGTCCTATTTTCAGCCTCCCAAGTACTGGGATTATAGGCATGCGCCACCTCACCCAGTCTCAATCGCCATTTCAGTGTGTTGCTGGGGGCAGGATGGCATGCCCGGATCAAACCCCAACCGCTAGAGTCTGCCTAAGCAGGTACTTGAGTCTGCTCAGCTATCAGGCCAGTCCTGCAAAAAATATTTAAAGAGAAAGTAGAAAATAATAAAATCATCCCTCTTTATGATTGTAGCAGAGTTTTTCATTGGATTGAAATTTCCTATTTTCAGTCTCCCTAGCGCTGGGATTACAGGCTTGTGCCACCACTCCAGTCTCAATGGCCCGGGGGCAGGTGGGGAGGAGGGACAAAGGAGCCTGTAGTGCCTGAGATCAAACCTTGGTCCCTGAGCTTTTCCTGAGCCGCATTTGGTCCGCTGAGCTATCTCGCCAGCTCAAAGTAACATTTGAGGTAAATTTCCAGCTTGATAGGACTGAACACTGGGAAATCCGAGAGTTTCCAGGCTTTTATCGAGAATGGCACATCTTGTTTATGTATTTGGTACAGGATCTCACTAGGCAGCCCCAACTCGTGGCAATCTTCCTGTTTTCAGTCTCCTCACAGTGTGTCTTGGTGCCGGATCAGCACATCTGGGTGGTGGGAGCCGGGGGTGCTAGGGATAGAACTCCAGCCCCTGCACTTGCCAAGTGGGTGCTTAGATAGCTGAGCTATCTCACTAGCCCCATCTGGTTGAATCTTAAAATGGCCTGTATGTATTTGTCCCTGAAGGCCAAGCAGAATTTTAATCAATTGTTAGTAGTACTCTCAAAAAACTTTAATATATACAGTCTATGTACAAAAAAAAAAAAAAAAAAAAAAAAAAAAAAAGGCAAAGTCAATGACATGATTGCAGCTATTAGATAAAAAAGTTTTATTTATGTTATGGCCGGCTCAGCCTGCCCTGGGGGTGGGGCTGGCGCAGCATGTGGTGCTGGGGATTGAACTGTGGTCCCTGTGGTTGTCTAAGTAGGAGCTTTAGACTGCTGAGTTATCTTGCTGGCCCCTAGATAAAAAAGCTTTATTCTTTTCTTTTTGCAGTACCAGAGGTTTAACTCAGGACTCTGCACTTGCCAGGCAGGCACTTATTCTACTCAGCTATTTCCCTGTCCCAAAAAAGTTTTCAAGATTGAGTGTGGTGGCATGTACCTGTAATCCCAGCACTTGGAGGCTGAAAACAGGAAAATCACTACTAGTCCAACCTATGAAATGAGACCTTGTATACACCGTCCTAAATACAGAAAAAAAAAAAGTTTTTTTGTTTTTTTTCTTTTTTGCATTTTAGGGAAAGGACTACAGAGTCTCACTACTAGATCGAACTCATAGTGATCCGCCTGTTTACAACCTCCCAAGAGCTGGGCTTACAGGTGCTACCTTAGCATACCTCAACAGCAGGGCAGCAAAAAAAAGTTTTAAAATGTATCAAAATTAGCAATGCAAGGCTGGGGAGATAGCTCCATTGCACAAGTGCCTGCTTGGCAAGTGCAGGGTTGTGAGTTTGAACCCTGGTCCCGCCAAAAAAAAAAAGAAAAAAAAATCAGGAATGCAGATGGGCAGGGTAATGAATGCCTGTAATTCCATCACTCAGGAGGCAGGAGTATTGCTGCACGGTTCAAGGACAGCCTGGTCTACAAAGTGAGTTCAAAGTCCAACCTTAACTGCATAGTGAAGTCCTGTTTCAAAAGTTAAAAAAAAAATCACCAATGTTTGCCTCTAAGTAGACTTTTTCTATTTCTGTGAGTGCATACTTTATGTATTTTATTTTGTTGTTGTTGTTATTTATTTAATTTTGTTTTTTGTGAAGTAGGTTCTCACTATGTAGCCCAGGCTGGCCTCAAACTCACAGAAATCCTCTTGCCTTAGTCTCCAGAGTGCTGGGATCACAGGTGCAAGCCATCACACCTGGCTTAAACTTGAGATCATTCTGCCTCAGTCACCTTAGTGGCTGGGATTATAGTAATAGCCCACCATGCCTGACTTTTCTTTCTATATTTCCTTGTTTCTTTGTCTCTCCCCAGCCCCCCTTTTTTTTTCTGTACTGGGGATCAAACTCAAGACCCTGTGCTTGCCTGGAAGGCACTTATGCCACTGAGCTATCTCCCCGGCCCCAGTCTGGTTTTTCTGAGACAAGGTTTTCCTATGAAGTTCAGGCTAATCTTGATCTCACGTTGTAGCTGGCCAGCCTCAAACTTGCAAGGCACCTCCTACCTCATTATGTGTATGGAGGCAAGATTCAGACCTGCCTGCCATACGCCCCTACACCCAGAAATTTACATATTTTCTATACTGACTCTGAATGATATATCCAGAAATAAAGTATGCAGGAATAAATTTAGAAGACAAAATTTTTAAGAGTTTGTAATTGTGATAGTTCTCTATCTTCCAGTTTTTTTTTTTCTTTTTTCTTTTCTTTTTTTTTTTTTTTTGTGCGACTGGGGTTCAAACTCATGACCTTGCACTTGCCAGGCAGGCACTTGTGCCACGGAGCTATCTCCTCAGGCCGTTTTTTTCTTTTTCTTTTTTTTTAAATTTTTATTTATTTATTTATTTGTTTGCTTATTGTGTTTGTTTGTTTCTTTATTTATTTATTTTGTGGCTGGCTCAGCCTGCCCTGGTGGTGGCGCTGGCGCAGCATGTGGTGCCGGGGATTGAACTGCAGTCCCCGCAGTTGCCTGAGCCCTCCTAAGCAGGCGCTTTAGACCACTGAACCATCTCGCCGGCCCCCTTTTTTTCTTTTTAAATAGGGTTTTGTTTTGTTGTTTAGGCTGACCCTGCTCCTAAACTCATTGTGCAGCCCAACCTGACCTTGAATTTGCAGCAATCCTGCCTCAACCTCCCAACTGCTGGGATTATAGCTGTGTATCACCACACCAGGCTCCCCACGTTCTTAGTGTGTGATTAATTTGTAATTTTAAAAAAGTTCGAGGCTGGGGAGATAGTTCTGTGGCACAAGTGCCTGCCTGGCAAGCACAAGGTCGTGAGTTCGAACCCCAGTCCCACAAAAAAAAAGTCCTATTAGTGACTTTAAAAATACAGAGACTTTCTCTTTCCTGTCCCAGAGGAAGGACAAATTATATAAAATAAAAATAATGAAAATTGAATCATTCTAGACTTTCTTTTTTCTATAGAGGACTGAACTCACTACCTTTGTACTGAACTACATCTCCAGCCCTTTTATTTTTTGTGGTGAGATCTCCTACTGACCTCTGACTTCTTTCCCTACAGACTATCTTAAAGTTTGTAATTATACATTTATTAGTGTGATTATTTGATTAATACTCATTCTCTGCTAAGCCCCACTAAAATAGGACTCTTGCTTACCCTGGTGCCTGAAATGTAGGCACTCAATAAATACTAAACAAACATCTAGGGCTGGGCATATAGCTCAGCAGCATAAGAGCCTGGCTGGCAAGAGCAAGGTCCTGAGTTTGATCCCCAAAATACAATCAATCATTTTGTTGATTAATGAAGGAGAGAACATAGTCAACCACTCTTAGCAATGCTTTTTGAAACAATTAAAGAAGTAGAGGACAAAAAAAAAAAAAAAAAAAGGCAGAGGGCTAATTCTCAGCATTAAAAACCATTAGTTCTCTTTATGGTATTAGAAATTACCTTTTAACTAACTGGGTGCGGTGGGTCACACCTGTAATCCCTAGCACTCAGGTAGCTGGTGCAGGATCACATGAGTTCAGAGCCAGCTTGAATTACAAAGTGAGATTTTGTTTCAACTCCTCATAACCCAAAAAAGAAATCACATTTTGAGAGGAAAATAAAGATTAGAACAAACAGTAAACTAAGTCATCTTCCAAAGGTCTCGTGATTATACTCCCATTTCCCAGTGATCAAACCCAGTGCCTTATGCATGCTAAGCACATGCTCCATCATGCTAAAACACATGCCCTATCATGGTAGGAAGATGTCTTGTCACTAAGCTATATCCCAACCCCAATTACTTTGAAAGTAATAACCCAGATGGTTCCAAGTCAGGTGGCCTTGGGGCCACTGTTTGGAAAATGCACTCTCCATCTTTCGGATGTCTGAGTGTGAACTTCCTTGGGGGTCAATCCAGCTTCTGAGAGAATCAACCCAACATCACTGTACCTAGTTAATGTGAATCAGTCTTTATTTTGCACTCATGTAGTGCATTAACAAATTCAACATACAAGATAGCATTACATATTGTAGGTTAGTGTTACAGCATTATGCAATTTCCACACAATTCATGTTAGCTTTTTTGTTTTATTTTATTTATTTTTTTAAATTTGACATGTTTATCTTTGAGTTTCATTTTTACAAGAGAAGACACAAGGTAAAGAAAGACGACCACTTCAGAGAGGGATCATGGTGAGGGCAATGTCACTGTCATGGCCATCTCGAGAGCCTTCCAAGAAAAGGGACTCGCATTTTCTCCTTAGCAAGCCACTCCTGTCCCGCAGAGCAGTTCTACGTGGTTTCCTACCTAGAGCACTGTCAGGAAACAGGTACATCTTGGCTGTGCTCCACCGGGAACTGGAGGAAGGAACAACTTATAAAAAGACTTTTGTTATTAAGGAAAACTCTTGTCTTCCCAAAGGGAGCAAGATATCCACAAGGGAAGGATTAGCTTTTGGAAACTTGGATGTGACCATTGCCTAACCTATTCCTGACTGTGAACACCTTGTGCAAACTTTAGGACGTGACTCTCTTGTTTGTCAACTGACTCTCAGGAAGAGGCACTCTGCCTCAGCCTTATCAGTTCTCTCTGCAAAGAACAAATATGAAAGCCAAAGTCAACGAAGAAACTTTGGGACAGCATACTCCAGGGCAGGATGGATCAGGCCTGAGGCTGGAGGGAGGAATCCAAAGCTGGCCACCTCTTTGCCTTTTCCTGGTAAAGGCACGGAGATGGCTCCCGGCTTACAGAGCGGCCGGTTCCTCCCTGTCACCTCATCACCCACTGCTCCACAGACCCAAAGGATGTAAGGAGTAAAGCTACCAGGAGATGGGCATCAGGGGTGGGCAAGGCTGTCTCCCCAGGCTTATGGCAGGAGGAGCTACAGAGGCACACTGCAGGGCAAAGACCAGACTATCTCCACCTGTCGCTCTGCATTGTTTCTGGGAAGGAAACAAAAGCGGGATGCTCAGCGGTTTCTGATCTTTAGACATTAAGGCGATGAAGAGGAACCATTTAGATTTTTTCCTAATGGGGCTTCAGAATGCTCCTGCCAGATTTACATTTAAACTATCTCAAAATGCATTTTTAGAAAACAAAAATTATTTTCTTCTACGTATGATACAATATTTACATTTCATGGGTTAGAGGACAGAGATGAGTGGTGTGGCCCCAACTGGTGATGAGATAAGAGTCAGATTTGGGGGAGGCGGGGAGTGGACAGGGACAGGACAGAGAATTGGTCTGCGTTGTCAAGAATCTGGGTTAAAATAAAAACCAAAGCAAAGGATGGGGGTGGGGAGCAGATTGGATTGAAATCCACACAATCTCAGGGGACACTAATGGCAATGTCACCCCCCTGTCCATAGACTCAGCTTTTCCACTCCCTGTTCAGGAGCACGTTAGAAAGCGATGATCTTGTATGGAAGTGGACACTACAGTCTCATCTCTCAGCCCTGGATCAAGCTGCTGCTTATTTGACCAAGTTCCTCTTTGGGCTGTCAAAACTACATGCTGCCCACCCACGCTTAGCCACTGTTACTGAAGTCCCTGCCACATGGAGTCTCCACAAGGGGCTGTAGCTGCGCTAGGAAGACCTGGATTCTGACTGCAGTCTGGAGCTGAACTGCTCAACTTGTACTGTCCAGTAGCAGGAGGACCGAAGGCTGGGCTCTCCCATCCTTTCCATATTGTGAGATTAAAGTCCCAAGAATTATGCACTTTATTTTGAGGGAAAGGAAAATTTATCTTTATAACTCAGTCACATGGTTGCTTAAAGATCTGTAGATTGAAAAATTCAAGGAGAAAGCATAATATCCGAGGGCCTTTTCCCTTAGGAAACAAATTCAACCTCATTAGAACACCTAAGCCATTTGAGAAGACTCTCCATAGTCCAGATTTCTGGGGAACCAAAGGCCAATGTAACCCTTCAAACAGATTAACCTAGAAATAGGCGTCACTACAGGAGAGCGCTGCAAAGGGGAAGGGCAGTCACTTCCTTGCTCCTCTCCTTGTCCTCATACCTGCAAATAAATCTTTGGGGTCAGCTGCTTGTGCCCACCGGTTTGATCCTGCAGCTGAATGTAAAGTCACCAAAGCTCTTTTTAGAGAAGTCAGGTAGTTTTGTAGATCCAAGTTCTACCTGATAAACCCGATATATTCTATGTGCTTCATTGGGGGGAGGGTACCAGTTAAGAAGCGTAACTGCCCACTGCCCCTTCACAGCAGCAGGGCTAGTGGCAAAAATACCCCACTTCCAGTCATGTTTTCTCCTGCAAGCCCCACTGTATCACCCTACCTTTGTTTCTTGGCCTACACAGACCCCTGGGCCTTGAGCTCAGTCAAAGTGCAGAGATACGAAAGTTGGAAAAGATTGGAGTCATGAAAACATGAGATTTTACAAGAGCAAACTTTTCTTCCGCAGAGGTGGGGAGTGGGAGTAACTCTCCAAAGAAGCCCAATGAAAAGATGCCAATTTCAGGTAATCAGCAAATACAACTCGGCACAAAACACAATTTTCATGGATTAAAATCTGCAACTTGATACTGGCAGATATGCTAATTTCTTCAGTGTGTATTAGACATGCAAGTACAAGGTTACATTGTTATATATAGTTGTAGGGTCTTCCCCTCTTTTTCCCCCCATTTAAAAAACAAAAGAATTTCTAGTGCCTTGCGAAGGAGAAAAAAAAAATCACGGCTAATAACAGATCTGCAGCTGTGGTCATGTAGGGTGTTCTCTGTGGGGTTTGTTTTGTAAGAAATTTTCTTCTACAACTAAAATGAGGTTTTGAGTTCGCTTCTCTGTCATTTCTCCCTGCCACATCCCTCCCTAGCCTGGCTCCAGGTGTAGAGGTGAGAAGAACAGGATTAATACTCGCTCAGACTGTGCCACTTGGATACAGGCTTGCGGGGACTCTCACAGACCTCTCTCCAGTGTTCAGCACCACTGGCTGTGACGCTGTGAGCTCCCAGGATCAGCCTCCCCACCACCTCGTTCTTGGTGGTGCGATCGAAGTCGATGACGAGGAACTCAATGCTGATATCAGGCAGGAGGTCAGTGGGGATGTCGTAGATGAAAGACTCGTTGAAGACGGGGTTCAAAGTGCACTTCTTAACATGGGTCTTCTTCTTGGCAATGCGCTTTCTGCCGTAGTAGACGTTCACCTTGACATAAGGATCTGAGGCCCCCAAGGAGATAACAAGAAGAGACACAGGCCTATGACACAGTTCTCTCCTATATAAACGTGGCTTTCTGCTAGGCAGGAGGGGACTCTGTTGCCCATACCCTTGGTGCCACCCCTTGTGGTATTCAATGTCTCCATAGTAAGTGTGCCCAGGCTGCAAGTCTGTCTGCCTGGATAGCCCAAGAAACTAAGCAGGAAGAGAACTGAGCAATCTCACTGTCAGGGCTGAAGCAATCGAGTGACACCAGGGTGTGTCCTCTAGCAGCACCTGGGGAAGACTGCGTGTATACAGTCTTTCTGGGGCAAATGACTGGCATGCCTGTCACACGGGATGCCTGGCCCAGTGTAAGCACCTCAATTGCTCTCCCAAAGCACCTCCCTAGCTAAGGAAATCTCTTGGCTGATGTCTCTGTGTAGATGTTGGGAAGAAAAGTGTACGGAGCGGGGAAGGGATAGATGGTGACACAAGCCAGGGGTCCTGAAACTCTGGGATGTGTCTGGCCTGAGGGCAGGGAGCTACGCGACTCAGGAAGGGACAGGTTGGAGTAAATAGCTGCTACCTGAAAGACCGGTGATGTCCATCTTCGGCAAGTGTCTGGCTTTGAGGACCACCACTGTCATTCTCTGTGCAACAGGCTGATAGGACAGAGACACCTGGAGCTCCCCTCTGCTAATGCACTTCTGCAAGGGAGAAAAGGTATGTGAGGCATGGGCAGTCTGGAGGTGGGCAAGCCCTGGAAGAGGAGTCCACCGTAGAGAGGGGAAGAAAGCACCATCATACCTGACAGTAAGTAAAAGGTGAGCAGAGGCAGGCCACTTAGTGTACTGTTCTGCATAGGAACTGTGAAGCCCTGACTCAAATCCTGACTGCTCTTTCTCATTAATGACCTTGGGCAAGTTACTCTGTATCTCAGCGCTGCACTGCAGATTTCTCATGTGTAAAAGGGAGATCAAAAACTGTATCTGCTGGGGCCGGCGAGATGGTTCAGTGGTCTAAAGCACCTGCTTAGGAAAGCTCAGGCAACTGCAGGGACTGCGGTTCGATCCCCGGCACCACACGCTGCGCCAGCCCCCACCACCAGGGCAGGCTGAGCCAGCCACAAAATAAATAAAATAAAGAAGCAAACAAATAAATAAATAAAATTTAAAAAAAAAAAACAAAACAAAACTGTATCTGCTTCACAGGACTCTTAGGAAGATTAAATAGGTTCAAATTTGTGAACCACCAATAGTGTCCAGCATATATTGTCTAATTTGGCGGTGTGTGTGTGTGTGTTACTGGGGTTTGACTCAGGGCCTTTGTATTGAGGTATGTCCCCAGTCCTTTTTTTTTTTTAATCTTTTTATTTTTGTGGAACTGGGGATTGAACTCAGGCCCTTGCATCTGCCAAGCAAGTGCTTATTATACTGAGCTATCTCCCCAGCCCCTATTTTTAAACTTTTTAGATGTTGAGATGTCTGGTGAAGTCACTAAATTGCCCAGCACTGTGCTTGAACTTGCAACCTTCCTACCTCAGCACCTCCAAAGTGCTAGAGTTTGCGTGCTGTGGTGCCTGGCTTCTTGTTTGGTTCTTGTGATGAAAAAAAAAAAAAAAA
>PVKN010030817.1:0-12642 GCA_004027915.1 Capromys pilorides
TTCTAATAAATTTTAGACATGCAACTTATTTAGTGGGGTTAGATTCACAGTGTCATACAACTATCATCATTATGTATTTCCAGAGTTTTTCTTTATTGCAAATAGAATCTCTATACCCACAATAACATCTTCCCATTAGCTTTTGGTAATTTCTAATCTACTTTGTCTCTGTGAATCCTTCTGCAACAGGAATCATACAATATTTGTCGTTTTCCATTTAGCCTATCTCAGTTAGCTTTGTTTGTTTGTTTGTTTTTACAGCTGCGATTGATTTTACTAGGTGTGAATTAGAGGTTCAGTTTCACTTATTTCTCCAAATGAATACTCTTATTATTTTCTTCCTTCAGTGGTTTTGGAATTTAGCCTACTTACTTTTGATAACGTTATGAGTTAATCACTGCCTCATGATTTTTAAGTCTGCCTTGTTTTCTAATGTAATTAAGCTTAATATTTTCAAGGTTCTTCCGTATTTTGGCATGTCTCAAAGCTTCATTTCATGGCTGTGCAATTTTCCCTTATATGAATGCTCCACTGTTTATCCATTCATCTGTTCGTATACATTTAGGTTGCTTCTACCATTAACTATTGTGAATAATGCTATAAACATTTGTATGTTTTTTTGGTTTTTTTTTTTATAGTACTGGGGAATCAACTCGGCCTTGTACCTACTGGGCAAGTGCTCTGCCACTAAAGTACATTCCAAGCCATTTTTATTTTGTTTTGAGACAGTGTCTAAGTCATCTATGCTGGCTTAAAACTTACAATCTTAAGGGTCCCTCACATTCTTACCAGCACTTAGTTTTTATTTTTGTCTTTTATTTTATTTATTTATTTTATATATTTGATACAGGGTCTCACTACATAGCTCAGACTTGTAGTGATCTCGCTGTTTTCAGCCTTCCCAGTGCTGGGGTTACCGGCATGTGCACACCCAGACTCAGCAGCGAGCTCAGGGTGCCCAGTGGGCAGGGCCAGCATGGCATGTGGTGCAGGTCCCTGTGCTTGCCTAAACAGACACTTAGTCCTTAGTTTGCTGAGCTAGCTTACTGGCCCTATTTTTGTTTTTTAAAGCTATCCTAGCAATTCCCCCCCACCCCACACTTTGGAGGAAAGGTTTATTTAGCTCATAGTTTGTAAAGGTTTCAGTCTATAATTGGCAGGCTCTAAGGCAGAGGAGCACATGGCAGAGGGGCAGCAGTACACCAGTTCATGGCAGCAGAAAGTAGCAAAAGCAACAAGTGAGAGCCATATCTTATTGTGGTTTTGGTTTGCATTTCCCTAATGAGTAGCGATGTTGAAGGGTTGAGGAGATAGCTCAGTAGAATCAGCACTTGCCTGGCAAGCATAAGGGCCTGAGTTCAACCTCCGGTTCCACAAAAAAAAAAGTAATTATTTTGAGCATCTTTTCATGGCTTACTCATTATTTGAATACCAGAAGAGACATGTATATTCAATAACACCTTCTTACCCCTCTTTTGAGACAGGGTCTTGATAAATCACTAAGTTGCCCAGGCTAGACTCAAACTTGAGATCTAACTGTCTCACCCTTCTAGAGTACAGATTACAGGCATGGGCCACCATGACTGCGCTTTGCTGTGCTTTGAAGTCGATTGAATTTATAGAAGTTCTATATGTATAGTCTGGTATAGGGAATCCTTCCTGGTCCTTGTTTTGGTCCGGGAAGTTTATATTTTAATCCCATGGATAAATCATTGAAATCCCATCAGGTTAATTCCAATCTACCACTTCGATTGCAACTCATGGTGAGAATAAAGACACTAAGGCATATTTATAGTTCTGGGGAACTAAGGGGTCCTAAGTCCAGCAGTAGTGATGGCTGTCCGGAACAATGGCCTCAACCCAGGGCCAGACCCAGGTTTTATTCAGTCATGAAGGAGGAGTGGCTTGAGGATGAATGACTGAGAATTGCAGGAAGTAGGGGAGTACTATGAGCTGGGCTAGGTAGGAGGCCTGCATTTACCTCTGTCATATGCAGAGCGAAGAATATGCATAAAAGTAATTTGCATTATACTATTGAGATAGTATCTAATGTTTTGGGGTCTGGTGCTTTAGCTCTGATGTGTAATCTTTCAAGCCCCAGGAAGTCATAGCTGCTCACTCTCTCTCTCTCTCTTTTTGGGGGAAGGGAACCAGGGATTGAACTCAGGACCTTGCACTTGCCAGGCAGGTATTTATGCCCCTGAGCTATCTCCCTGGCCCATTGCTGCTATCTCGAGATTTGATCTCAGCTGACAGTGTGGAGCACTGGTTCTTCATCCTGTCTCCACCTGGCTCACATTAAAGAGTAGCAGATATGGGTTATCAGGGAAACATGTGTATCATCTTCAAAGACCAGCACCTTGGCTAGACCAATATGCATTTTTTAAAATCAATTGAAAGGATAAGGAAAAATCCTAGTCATCTCTGTACATATCTATACAAGGAAATAGGGTTGGGCTCAACCAAAATGGAGACAATTGTTCTTCTTTCAAGGAGAACTACTCAGGTGGTCCTCCACAGTCTGTATATTAATTCCATATCAGATCTATGATTAGCAAATATTTTTCTTTCACTATATGTTTTTTTTTTTCCACTCTCTTGGTAGTGTCCTCTGAGGTACAAAAGTTTTTAATTTATTTTTTTTTAATTACTTGTGCTTTTGATGTTGTTGAAGAAATGATTGTCAACTCCAAAATCACAAGCCCCTCTCATTTTACAGGTGTAAAAATTGAAGCCTATCGGGCTGGCGGTATAGCTCAGTAGACTAAGTGCTTGCTTAGGGAAGCACAGGGATCAGGGTTCAATTCCTGGCCCCACTCTGGAGTCCAGGCATGGTGGCACACCCCTGTAATCCCAGCACTTGGGAGGCAGGAAACAGGAGGATCATTATGAGTCTGAGCTGCACTGTGAGACCCTGCACACACACACACACACACACACACACACACACACACACAAAGTGAAACCTACAGCAGGAAGACCTGAAGTCTCAAGATCACAGGAAGTTATGACAGTTGGACTAAGACCCTGTTAATATTAAAAAATAGTTTAAAAATCATTGAGTGAAGGTTTATTTGCAATAATAAAATACTATAAAAGAATAAAAGTGTCATTCCAGGTTCTATTGAACCAAGCTATTCCTCTTCTTGGTATCTTCCCAAAAGAATTAAAAGCATCAGATCATAGTCACATGTGCACACCCATGTTTATAGCAATGCAGTTTCTAATAGCTAAGCCTTGGAAAAAGCCTAAAAGCCCACCAACAAATGAATAGCTAAAGATGTAGGGCTGGAGAGATAGCTCAGTAACATAAGCACTTGCCGACAAGCACAAGGTCCTGGGTTCAATCCTTAGTACTGGAAAATAAAATAAAGATGTAGTACTTTTTTAATACAATGGAGTATTTCTCTGCCATAAAGCAGAATAATTGCAGACATTTCTAACTAAATGGATACACCTTGAAGATATCCTCTTAAGTGAAAAAAACCAGACACATATATGTAAATGTAAAAACGTACATACTACATTGTTTCTGTGGTGTGAGAAACTAAATATGTAAATAAGAGCAAAAATGTATAGTAGATATTGTGAAATAGGAAGAAAATGTTCCAATGGAAAGGGGACCTAGGAGTGGAAGAGGAGAAAGAAGGGAAGGGAAAATTTTTTTCAGACAGTTATTTTTTAAAAATTTATTTATTTGAGGCCTGCCAAATAGCTCAGTGAATTAAAGTGTCTACAAGTAGGCACAGGAGCCAGGTGTTCGATCCTAGACCTGCTGTGCTGGCCCTACCCACACCTCCAGGGCAGGTGGATCACTACAAGCCCAATCTAGTAGACCCTTCCCTAAAATACAAAAAATTAAATAAATCTTCTAAACAATTATTTATTTAATTCAGGGTCTCACTACGCAGCTCAGACTCCTAGTAATGCTTCTGCCTCAGCCTCCCCTGTGCTGGGATTATAGGCTTGCGCCACAACACCTGGTTGCAGGGCCTGCACAGCATGTAGCCCCAGAGATCAAACTTGGGTCTTTGTGCTTGCCAGGCGGTGCTTAGACCACTGAGCTATCTCCATGGGCTTGGGAATTTCTTTTTAAATGATGAGAAGAGAAGAAACAAAGTCTTTGTAAGTGAGAAGGAGAAAGGGGAGGGAAGAAGAGGGCTGGAAATAAAATAATCATGCTGTATCATGTACAGTACAAATTCCCTGTGGTGCATGTGATCGTTATGTATACCCAAAATGTGTCCATAAACACAGTTAATTAAAAAATAAAATTAAATAAATAAAAGCTTCAGTATAATTTTGCTCTCAGAGAAAACAGGAAAAGATTTTATGGGCTGGAGAGATAACTTGGCAGTCTAAGTGCCTGCCTAGCAAGTGCAAGGACCCAGATTCAATTCCCAGTACCACGTTCTGTGCAGGCCCATGAACCCCCATGCAGGCCTCCAACCCCAGTGTAGGCCTGGAAACCAAGTGTGGTGGCACATGCCTGTAGTCCCAGTGCTAGGGAGGCTAAGACAGGAAGATCACTATGAGTTCAAGCTACATAGCAAGACCCTGTACAATAAATGAATAGATAAAATATTTTTAAATTATAAAAAAGAAAAGATTTTTATATACAGTTTGAATGAAACAGTAGACAACTCTGACACTATATCATCCAACAAAGAAAATTGTTTAAGTGCTAGGGATAGACTTCAGGGTCTTGCATGTGATCTACCACACAGCTGTCCCCAGCCCATATTACTGTCTTTGACATACAAAGAAACAGGGCTTTTTGTTTGTTTGTCTCGAGACAGGGTCCCTCTATGCAGTTCAGGCTTGTCTTGAGCTCACTTTGTAGCCCAGGCTGAACTCAAAATTGCAAGGAACCTCCTGCTTCAGCCTCCCAAGTGCGGGACTGCAAGTGTGCGCCACCACACCCAGCCCTACGGAGTCTTGATTTATCTCAGGACGTAAAGGTTTTGTAATGGCCCTTTAATTCATAGACATGACACTAGGATTTTAGGAATGGAAGTATTTTCTGGTTGAGTTACCTAAAGATGTCCCTGTCACAAGCGAAATGTCAACTTGTTTACCGAAAAAAAAAATTTTTATTTTTTTTATTTTTTAGGAAAGGGTCTACAGAGTGTTCAGGATCTCACTACTAGATTGGACTGTAGTGATCCACCTGTTTACAGTCTCCCAAGAGCTGGGATTACAGGCATGTGTGTGCCACCACACCCAGTCTCAATTGCTGTTTCAGCGTGCTCCAGGGGTGGGGCTGGCATGGCAGGCTCAGGGGTCAAACCCTGGTCCCTGTGCCTGCTTGCAGGAGCTTTAATCCATTGAGCTATTTGGCCAGCACTACTGGAAAAAAATTTTTGCTACCAATATAGATATATAAAAATGCCCTCACAAAATGTGACTTTTTATTTGTTTTTTTGGTTTGGTTTTTTATGAAAGAAGGTCTCATTATAGTTCAAGCTAGCCTCAGACTCCTGGCAACCCTCCTGCCTCAGGCTCCTGAGTAGTGAAGGCATGTGCCGCTGTGCACCCAAATTTGGCTTTTTAAAACAATTTTAAATTAGGTACACATGTCTGAAGTTTCAAGTAATTTTATTTTATTCATTTCATTTGAGTCTTTATTCTTTTCATTGGTTTGTTTGTTTGTTTGGGACAGGTTCATGCCATATAGTTCAGGCTACCTTCAGCTCACTATATAGCCCAGGCAGGCCTCAGGTTTACATCAATCCAACTGAGTGCTGGCATTATAGGTCTACACCACCACACCCAGAATGTCTTTATTTTATACATTAATTTGATAAGTAGGGCCAGGGATATAACTCAGTGGCATAAGTGCCTACGTGGCAAGTGCAAGATTCTGAGTTCAGTCCCTGGTACTATAAAATAAAATGTGTACTCATTAATTTGAAAAGTAGGGGCTGGGGAGATAGCTCTGTGGCACAAGTGCCTGCCTGGCAAGTGCAAGGTCATGAGTTCAAATCCTGGTCCCGCAAAAGAAAAGATTGCAAATTTCTTTGTGTCTTAGATTTAAACAGAGCAACTGGTTAGGACCTAGGCAAAGGTAGTCTTTCAGTCATGTACACATCTGAGTCAAGGTATATGTGTTGCAGTGCCAATGCTTAACATATTAATTTATGGATATTTAAAAGTAGCATAATTTTCCCTTTGTTATGGTTCATATTTATGTGCCTCCAAAGCTTCATGTGCTCGTGTCTGGGGCCTTTGAGAGTGACTGAGTCATGGATGTCTAGTACTAGGTTAGTTCACTGATGGCTTAGCTTAGTTCTGGGTATGGATGTTGGATTGACTGGAAAGGGAAGACCTACCCTGAATGTGGATGGTGTCAACCAATAGGCTTATAGCCTGATGTAATAAAAAAGGAAAGCAGAGAGAGCGCTGTTGCTTCCTGCTTACCATGCTGTGGACTGTTTCTCTTCTGCAGTACTATTTGCCTTGGAGCCAACTGATTAAGCACTAAAACCTCTACAAACTGTGAGCTAAAATAGATCTTTTATTTTTTAATTTATTGGTATTTGATAAATTTAATTTATCAGATATTTTGTCCCAGCACTGAGATAAAAGATTAAGACACCCTTCAACATCATAAAGTTTAGCATACAGTACTCGAGAAGAATCTTAGATCTTATCCTATTGTAGTGGTAAAGTTATGCCCATATTCTGTTGTGCTTTCATATTATTATTATTATTGTTATTATTATTATTTATTATTATTATTATTTATTATTATTATTATGGCTCGGCCTGCCCTGGGGGTGGGGCTGGCACAGCATGTGGTGCTGGGGATCGAACTGTGGTCCCTGTGGTTGCCTAAGCTTGCCTAAGCAGGCACTTTAGACTGCTGAGCAATCTCACTAGCCCTGTTGTGATTTTAAAAAAAAAAAAGTATAGGATGAGACAGGTGCAGCGGCTGGCTTAGGCCTACAGTCCTAGCTACTTGGGAGACTGAGGCAAGGAAGGTCACTTGAGCCCAGGAATTTGAGACCAACCAGGGCAATATACTGAGAGCCTCTCTTTCTCTTTTTTATCCCTTCTGCCTGCCCCCCCCCATCCTTCCTTTTTTCTTTCGTCTCCTTCTCCTGCCCCTTCTCCTCCTCCCTCTTTGTCTTCTTTTGCAGTACTGGGAACTGAATCCAGAACCTTCATGCTGAGCTACATTCTTAGCCTTTTTTATTTTTAATTTTGAGATGATCTAGCTAAGTTGCTAAATTGTCCAATCTGGGCTGGAACTTGTAACCTTTTTGCCTCAGTCTCACAGAGTGGACCCATGCCACTTAAAAAAAAGTGAAAACTTTTGCTCCTGAAAATTTTTAAATATTTCTACCCAAAACTGAGTTTACAAAAGCTATAAAAGCAATAAGCATTTAATTTTGTAGGCCAGGCTTCTCTTTGACTTTCTTCTTTTTCTGATAATTTTCTTTGACATGTTTTAGGAAGTTATCTCAATTCTTTGAGTGTTTAATAATGTTCAATACACACATTAATCCTCTTGCTGAGTATCTTGTCCTTAATCTGCTTGTTTATAACAATGCCGACAGTGTGGCGGGTAACACTACATACTCTTCAGTTTTGCAATGGTAACATTTTTATGGCATTCCTTTTTGTACAGTGCCCATTCCCTTGATGTCTACAATATCACTCTTTGTAGATTTGCATGTACTGTGGCCAAAGGAACAACCCCAGGTTTTTTAAGAGGCCTAGAACACATGTACAAGATTCCCCTCCTCTTTCCCTTTGTATTCATCATTTGGCAGATAATTGGAAGATGGAAGATCCAGCTGAAACAAAGCAACATTTACCATCTCTCTCTTCCTTTTTTTAAAATAAGGGCTTGAACCTAGGCCCTTCACAGAGAGCTATATCCCCAGTCCTATATGTGGTTTGTTTGTTTGTTTGTTTTGTTTTTTTGAGGCAGGGTCTGACTGAGTCACTAAGTTGACCAGGCTGAGTTCTAATTGGAATTCTCCTGCCTTAGCCTTGTACAGTGGAATTCTGGGATTATAAGCATGTGCCAGTACACCTGGTTAATCTTAACCACATTTTAGTACAGTAAACAGTTTAGTAGTTAAATATGTTCACTTTGTTGTGGAACAGATTTCCCAAACTTCTTTTTGTGAGCCTGAAAATCTATGCTATTAAAGAACAACTCCTCTTTTTCCTTTCTATTTAGTCCTTGACAACCACCATTCTACATTCTGTTTCTATGAATTTAACTACTATAGATATCATACAAAAGTGGAATAATGTAATATTTATCTTTTTGTGATTGGCTTAATTTTCTTAGCATAATGTTTCAAAGTTCACCCATGTTGTAGCATGTTTTACTACTTCCTTCCTATTCAGAGCTATATATATATATATACACATATATATATATACACATATATATATGTATATATATATACATATATATATGTGTATATATATATGTGTATATATATACATATATATATATATTTTTTTTTTTTTCTGAACTGGAGATTGAACTTAGAACCTTGCACTTGCCAGGCAAGTGCTTACTCTACTGAGCTATCTCCCTCGCCCTATAAACCAAATTGTACATATTTATATATAATATATATAACATTATATATAATAATATATATAGATTATGTATCATATATATAATTTCGCTTATCAATAGACATTTGGATTGCTTCTTCATTGAAAGTATTGCACTGCTATGCACATGGCTGTGCAAGTATTTCTCTGCTTCTTTTGATCCAGAAGTGAGATTTCTGGATCATGTCGTAATTTGATTTCTTATTTACTGAGGACTCACCATAGTTTTCCATGGTAGTTCCACTGTTTATACAAGTGTTCTAATTTCTCCACATCACCACCAACACCTGTTATTTTGTTTTATGGATGGTAGCCATCCTTAATGAGAGTAAAGTTATAGCTCATGTGGTTTTGATTTGCATTTCTCTGATCTATATATTATCTTTGGAGAAAGATTTATTCAAATCCTTTGCCTATTTACATATTTATTTATTTATTCTTTTTGAGACAGGGTCTCACTATGCAGTTCAGGCTAGCCTTGTGCTCACTTTGTAGCCCAGACTGTTCTTAAATTCACAGTGATCCTCCTGCCTCAGCCTTCCAAGTGATGGGATTATAGGCATGTGCCACCATGCCCAGTCCTTTGCCCATTTTTAAATTAGGTTATTTAATTTTCTATCCCTGAGTTCTTTCTATATGCTGAATATTACCCTTTATTAGATAGGTTATACGTTTTGTTTATTTATTATCTTTTGGGATGGAGCCTTGCTGTGTAGTTCAGGCTGGCCTTGAATTCCCTCTATTGTTCAGATTGTCCTGACACAATAAATCTCTTTAGTGTTGGGATTATAGGCTCTAATACATTTAAAAAAAATTTAAGCTCTATTGTATTTGTAATATGCAATGTTAAAAGTTTATAAAAAGAAGATATTTAGCAAGGGAGTATTTGTATCTACATATTTGTTGCTGACAGTTAAACAGATTTTTCAGATTGCAACAACATTCTTACTTCCTGAAATTGATAGTAACTCAGTGATAACAGAGTTGGAGAATTAAAGATTGAATTTAAGTATTTGTATGAAGTTGACCCCATCCTTTGTTTTCTCTCCCTTCTCCTTAGCATAAATCATATTGCCTGTGTATCATGTCCCTAATAAATATTGGAAGATATTATAAAATGTATACAGATGTGACAAGTTCAGAGTTATTATTGCAAATTTTTCTTTTTAGTTTTTTTGGTTTTGAGTGAGGATCAAGCCTGGGTCTCTTGCATGTTAGGCAAGGGCTCTACAACTGACTTACACCCCCACTTCATGGAAATATTTCTACATTGCCCCACATTTAAATGTTAAAATTCCTGAAAGTAGATTCTAGGTTGAAAATCCTTGTCTTTTAGGTGTTACTTCATTGTTTCTTTTCTTTCTTTTTTAAAAAAATTTATTTTAGGGAAGGGACTACAGGGTGTTCAGGGTCTCACTACTAGATAAGACTTGTAGCGCTCCGGTTACAGTCTCCCAAGAGCTGGGATTACAGGCACACACTGCCACCACCAAGCCCAGTCTCAGGTGCCCTGTGGGCAGGGCCCGCTCAGCAGGCCCGGGGGATCATCGACCCTGCCCCTAAGCCTGCTTGCAGAAGCTTTGGCTTCATTGTTTCTAAGTTTTCAATGTTATTATTGCAAGGTTGGCACTACTATGTTTTTCAGCCCTTTTAAGATATTTTAAGGGCGGCGAGTGGCAGGGAAGGGAAGAATTAAAAAGAATCAAGATATGTCCAAAGAGTCAGGGAGATTGTTCAGTGGTCTACGCACCTGCCCAGCAAGCGCAAGGAACTGGGTCTGGGTTTGATCCCCAGAACTGCATGCTGTGCCTGCCTGGAAATCCCTGGAGAGCTGTGCTGGCCACTAAAACCAAGTGAGGTGGCACATCCTGTAACCCAGCGCTGGGGAGGCTAAGACTGGAGGATCACTAGGAGTCTGAGTAGGGAGATCCCATATCAAATAAATAAAAGATTAAAAATAATATGTGATAACTGACTCATGATGAATATAATCATTATGCACTGCTAACATGTACTAATAAAAATATCATCTAAAAATATCTTCTTTGATGTTACCAAATTTTATCATGATCCAACATGAAGTGAATTGTCTTTTATTTTTGCTGGGCATGTGATATGCCTTTCCAAAGTAGATACCCTTGGGGCTTCGGAGATAGCTCCATGGCCCAAGTGCCTGCTTGGCAAGTGCAAGATCATGAGTTTGAACCCTGGTCCCGCAAAAACAAAACAAACAAAGTAGATACTCTTTTTTACCCCATGATGGGAAATATTATATCTTTTATAATTTTCTCCGTACTAAAATTTTCTTACTTTTCCTTCAATATAGTTCCTGTTATTTGTGTGCTAGTCTCCTAGAATGACCCTATGTATTTTCCTTTTCTTGTAGCTGGGACAAAATACAGGACATTCGAAGCTAAAGGAGGAAATGTTTATTTAGTTCACAATTTGTAGGTGTTTCAGACCATAGTCAGCTGGTTCCAAGGCAGGGTGGCATAGTGGGCAGAAGTTAGCAAAGCAGCAAAGGACAACCACAATTCTTCCTACTCCTTATATATTATCTAGGCTACTTAGGGTGAATACCGTTCATATTCTTAATCCTAGAGCCCTTGATCCTAACACTGTACCATGAATCAACCCCAATGTCACATACTCTAGCTCCAGCCACTTTTTGTGTGCATGTGTGTTTGATAGTTATATGGCACTATGTGCCATGAACTGTTCTATTTTATTTTTATTTTTTGTGGGGCTGGGCTTCAAACTCACAACCTTGCACTTGCCAGGCAGGCACTTGTGCCACAGAGCTATCTCCCTGGCCCCTTTATGGTCTTTTTGAGACAGGGTCTCACTATGCAGTTCAGGCTGGCCTTGAGTTCCCTTTTGTAGCCCAGGCTGGTCTTGAACTTGCACCGATCCTCCTTCCTCAGCCTCCCAAGTGCTGCTCTAGCCACTTCTAGAAATGCCCCCCCCCATGACCAGAGGAGGTTTTGAGGGGACATCTGGATAAAAGCCACAACACTAGATAATCTCAAAACTATCTAGAGTTCATCTGTTAGCTTTTGGTATATTTTTGGGAATATTTTCTTAAATGTTATCCTCCAGCCTATTCATTGCTAAGACTCAAACCCAGGGCCTTGTTCATGCTAGGCAATTGCTCTGCCATTGAATTACATACTGTGGTCCACTAACTAGCTTTTTTTTTTGTACACAGTCTTGCTACACAGCTTGGAGTTGTAGTAATCCTCCCGTCTCAGCCTCCTCAATGCTGGTATTGCAGGGATGTGCCAACATACCCAGTTTCAGTGGCTGGCAGTGTGCTTGGATTTCCTGGGCCTACATGGCACACAATACTAGGGATTGAACTCTGGTCTTTGCACTTACCAGGCACGTTCTTAAACTGCTGAGTTATTTCCCCAACCCTTTAGCTAGCTTTTATATTGAAGGGCCCCTCTATTCAGAATCAACATATCCTTGGAGGTTTCAGTTTAGAGAAGTATTTTTCAGTCTTTTTGGGGGGCATATAAGACAGGGTGTGTAATCTTTGATATAATTCTCTTGTGTTTGGTTTCTCCTTTTATTCTTAGCATATGTGGTATCTGATGTTTCTTACTTATAAACCTTTTTATGTTTCTGCTTGATGGGTTGCCTTACCCTCCACTTTAGTCAATACTTTATGCTTTGTTCAGTCAGATGCCACTGCTCAATCTTTGTTTCTCAACCAAGAATATTATGTTTTCTGGATTAGAGATGTCAAAGCTAGATTTAGCATTTTCATTCTTGATTCTTCTCTTGTAATGCTTTCCAATAAAGGAGATGGAAATAGCTTTATCTTCCTAAAATGAAGTATTTGCTCATTGTTTCCCTATAATTTGCTTTGAGATAAAGTCTTGCTTTGTAGTTCAGGCTGGCCTTACATTTACTACATAGTCTAGAGTGATCTTAAGGTTGGGTTGATCCTCCAGAGCCCTGAGATTTCAGGCTATTGCCAACATACCCACTTCCTTATGATGTTATATGGCTTATTTATCTCACTGGAGAGTTTGAGCTATAACTTTTGTT
>PVKN010030818.1:0-12645 GCA_004027915.1 Capromys pilorides
TTTTTTTGTTTTTTTTGTTTTTTTTTTTTTTTTTTTTTTTTTTTTTTTTTTTTTTTTTTTTTTTTTTTTTGGTCTTTTTGAGATAGGGTCTCACTATGCAGTTCAGGCTGGCCTTGAGCTCACTTTTGTAGCCCAGGCTGGTCTCGAACTCACATCGATCCTCCTGCCTCAGCCTCCTAAGTGCTGGGATCACAGGCGTGCACACCATGCCAGGCCTCCAGTTGTGTCTTTTTGGCTGTTTTTGTTCGGCTAGTTTTCTTCTGCATATCATGCATGAGGCCCTGGGATTGATCCCCAGTTCTGCAAAAACAAAAGACAAATATTATGTACTTTTTTACAATAATGATGTCAAGCCAGGTGTGGTGGCTCACACTTATAATCCGAGACAGGAAGACTGCCAGCTTGAAGCCAGACCCTGTCTAAATATAATAATAATGATGATTGTGTGTGTGTGTGTGTGTGTGCGCACGTGTGCAATGGTGATATGCAAGGTGCAGTGGCGTATGCCTGTAAATCCAATTGCTGGAAGCCTGAGGCCAGTCTCAGCTACATTGTTCAATGCCAGCCTGAAGGACATAGCAAGACCCTATTTCAAGCACCCAAATCAATCAATCAGTCAATCAATCAAGTAAAGTATTATTTTATAAAAAGAATTTATTAATGTATAATGAGTGAATAGTAAATTATAAAAAAAGATATATTTCTTCCAGGCCTGGTGGTGGATGCGTGTTAATACCAGAATTTGGGAGGCTGAGGCAGGAGGATCACCATGAGTTTAAGGCTAGCCTAAACTGCATATTGACGGCGTGCCTCAAAAAAAATGACAAAGCTGCCTAAAGATATATTTCTGGTTTTAGATCAAGTTCAAAGATGAGAAACGTCACTTTAGACTTATTAAATGAGATTGTGCATGGAAGTCATTCAGTGTAGTGTCTGACACACAGTAAGCCCCTTATAAATGTTTGTTATCAGCGGTGTCAGTAATTACTGCCTGTGTCCAGTGGAGTACGAGCGGGGTGGGGCAGGCTCTCTGCGGGCTCCTGTTGCAGCCCGTACTCCTCCTCCTCCTCCTGCTCCTTCAATCACTGCCCTCAGGCTGCCCTGTGTAGATCCAGAACCAGGGCAGACCTTCTCAGATGCTCTGAAGAGAAAATGGGTGTGAACCCAGGCATTGAGGCAGAAACCCATAATCCTAGTCTCTAGGAGGCTGAGGCAGGAGGATGAAAAATTTAAGCCTGGCTTGGGCAATTTAATGATTTAGAGAGCTGGGGATGTGGCTCAGTGGTAGAACACTTGCCACGCATGCACAAGGCCCTGGGTTTGATTCCCAGCACCACAACTTAGTGATTTAGTAGGACTTTATCAAAAAAAGAAAAAAGAAGCCAGGCAATGTAGCACATGGCTATGATCCCAGAACTTGGAAGGCTGAGGCAGGAGGATCACCTCGAGTTAGAGACCAACATGGGTAGATAGGAAGTGCAAGGCTAGCCTAGACTACATGGCAAGACCTTGTCTCAAGAGAGAAAACACATGTGACAGGCTTGAGGGCTGAAGGTGTGAGAGAAGGGCAGAGACCCTTCACACCATCATGGCCCTGATCCTGCCCTAAAGCCTGCCACCTATGCCCCCACGCCGGGTGCATTGTTAATAAGTGAGCATAAGGAGTCCAGTGTGAAATGTGAAGTGATAGGGACAGTGGAACGGGGGCTGACTGGCAGGGGAACCTCCCCCCCCATACAAGCTCCAGTTAAAAACCCTGTGAGTAGTGACATAAAATTTGTGGCCCCTGACTAGGTCCAGAGGGAAGGAGCAGGCCCTGTTTGCTTCTACTCCCATCTCACACCCCCTGTATCCTAAGTCTCTCTCTGTCTCTGCCTCTGTCTCTGTCTGTCTCTCTGTCTCTCTCTCTGGAGATAGGGTCTTGCTATGTACTTCAGGCTGGCCTTGAACTTGCAGCAATCTTCCTGCTTCAGCCTCCCTCACCCAGCCCCAACTATCCTTGAGGGATCAAGGGGCTTCCTTGTTGCTAGAGTTCCTGGAGGAGTACTCTGGGCCTCCATCCAACCCTACATTGTATCCCTGCTTCTCTGGAAAGGAGACACGGGGACTCCTGAGTTCCAAGGAGTTACAGGTCCCTAGCAGACAGAAATAAACAGAGAGAGACTAGAAGGTTCTATTGGGGGAGGGGAGGGAATCCCTCAGAGCCAGCTAAACCAAATGGCGAGAAAAGCAGAGGGCGTGCTGGGCTAGGGGAAGGTTAGGCTGAGCCTGGGCTGTGATGACCTTTGGGGTTGAATGATTCTTTGTCATGAGGGTTGTCCTGAGCATTGTGGGGTGTGGAGTAGGGGGAGCATCCCTGACCTCTCCCCACCATATGCCTGAATCATCCCTTCCTTTTGAGTTGACAACTAGGTCTCCAGACAGTGCCAAGCATCCCTTGGAGGAGGGCTGGGGTGGCTACCCAATGGGAGAGCAGGGACCTGGTACATGGGAGGCCCTGAACCTGATCCCCAGCACCCACCCCAAACAACCCTAGAACTTGTCTAGAGGGCTAGCTTGATGAACTGATGCAGGGTGTGGAGGTATCCACCTGGGATCCCAGCCACTCAGGCTGGAGTAAGAGGATCACAAGTTGCGCCCAGCTTGGGCAATTTAGCAAGAGCCTATCTCAAAAATTTAAAAATGAGGACAGGGGAGATAGCTCAGCAGGTGTAAGCACCTGCCTATAAAGCACAAGGTCCGGAGTTTGATTCCCAGTACCACAAAATAAACAATAAAATAAAAAATAAAAAATGAGCCAGGTGTGGTGGCGCACGCCTGTCATCCCAGCACTCAGGAGGCTGAGGCAGGAGAATCTCCATGAGTTTGAGGCCAGCCTGGACTACATAGTGAGTTCAAAGGTCAGCCTGGACTGTACAGTGAGGCCTTGTCTAAAATAAGTGTGTGGGCCGGCGAGATGGTTCAGTGGTCTAAAGCGCCTGCTTAGGAAAGCTCAGGCAACTGCAGGGACTGCGGTTCGATCCCCGGCACCACATGCTGCGCCAGCCCCCACCACCAGGGCAGGCTGAGCCAGCCACAAAATAAATAAATAAAGAAACAAACAAACACAACAAGCAAACAAATAAATAAATAAAATTTAAAAATAAAAAAATAAAATAAGTGTGTGTGTGGGGGGGGGTGGCAAGATAGCTCAGCTGCTTGGGAGGCTGAGGCAGGAGGATCGGTGCGAGTTTGAGACAGCCTGGGCTATAAAAGCGAGCTCAAGGCCAGCCTGAACTGCATAGCGAGACCCTGTCTCAAAAGACAAAAATAAATAAAATAAAATAAGGTAGGGTGGTTTGGGGAGGTGATGTAGCTCAGGGCAAAAATCCTGGGTTCAACCCCGTGTACCACAAAAATAAATAAGTAAATAAAAGTGAAAGGGCTAGAGATGTGCCTCAGCGGTGCAGCACTTGCTGAGCCTGCACAAAGCACCCGTTAGGTCCCCGGCTGTGCAAAGACACGGAGAGAAAAGCAAAACAAACTAAACATGAAGCAAGCATTCTTTGAAGGATGCAAAAATCATCCTTGGTTGAGAACAACTGGCTGAGAGACAAACCAGGCAGGGTCCTTACAGCTGTGCCCCACCCCAGCCTGCCTTGCAGCGGGGCTATAGAGCCTGGGCTCCGTCTTGGGGCTTTGAGTGCAATCCCCAGCCCTCTAACTCTGCCACCTTTTGCCTGGGTGCCTTGGCAAATGTTCAGGGCTTGCACCTCTGCTTTCTTAGCTGATCTGAGGGAGCAAAGGTCACTACCTCTTATAATCTGGCACAGGGCTGAGATAGCTCAGTAGAATAAACACTTGCCTGGCCTGAGTTCAATCCCCAGTACTGAAAAAAAAAAAAAAAAAAAAAAAGAATCTGGCTCGGAAGGTCAATAAAGTACTTAAGCGACTCCACCTGTTAGTCCCAGTGCTCTGGAGGCTGAGGCAGGAAAATCTTGAGAGTTGAAGACCAGCTTGGACTTCACAGCCAGACCCCTGGGGCATAGTGGGTGCTTAATAGATGTCACCGATCCTTACTACTATCAGGGTGGGAGGTCATTAACTCTCTGAATCCTAAGGAAGCCCTCCAGTGAAGACCCTCAGACTCAGGCAGGGTTCTCAAACTGGTGGCTTGCTGGCAGCCGCTTGTGTTTTTGTTGACCTGTACAGTTTCGCATTTGAAACATTAAAGTCTCTTCGGGGACTGAGCACAGAGACCCAAGACTGGTGCCAGTTTCCCTGGGGACAGCTGATGACCTTGACCTCTCTCTGTGCCTCAGTTTCCTCATCTGTTGCCGCGAGATCGGCAGAGGACCAAAACTTTCACGAAGATGCAGTGAGGTTGCCACCTGTACCAGGAAAAGCCCAGGGGCCAACGTCGAACAAGGGAAGACCCCAGGCGTCCAGGCAGTTGTGCGGCTCCATCGTCTCCGCCAGAACTTGGTGTACCGCGGGGAAGTGGATGTTGCGGCACCGGGAGAGGGACTTGGGAAGGACTTAACTTTTCACTGCAGGGTCTGAGTCCTGGCTGTCCGCAGCGCGGCGCGCGTGGGGGGCCTCCTGGGTCCCAGGCCCGCAGGCCGGACCGAGCAGGGTGGGGGTTGGGCGGGGGCGCGGGGTCCGCGGGGTCCGAGCGGCCGGCGCGCTAGTGAAGGTTACCGCTTCCCGGCGGGGCGGGGGCGCGCGCTGTTGCTGGGGTCTGCGGGGCCTGCCTGCGCCCGCGCCCCCCCTCCTTCCCGGCCAGCCAGTGAGCGGTACCCGCCGCCGTTGCCAGGGGAAACTCGCCGCCCCGTTACCCAGCAACAAGGCTGGCCCAACCAGGCGCGAGGACCCCAAGGCCCCGCCCGCCGCTGCCCACCGCGTGCCCAATGCCAAGCGGGCAGAGCCGGCCCGGCTCCCGGAGACGGCGAGCGCGCTCATTGGCCCGCGCCGCGTCCGCCCGGATCTGGGGGAGCCCTCGGCGCGGGGGGCGGGGAGCCGGGCCCGGGGGAGCTGCGGGGCATGCGGCCCAGGCCGGCTGGGGTGAGACCCCGGCTGCGCCTGTCCACTTGCTCACTCTCCTCCCCTCCCCTAGGGACTGGAATAGGCTCTTGGGCTGCGCGTCCTGTTCCTCCCTCTGGGAAGGTACCGTGGAGTTGGCCTTGTGAAGGTAGCCCCAAGAGCCCCCTTCTAGAAGGAAACCTGAGCATCCTGACCCAGTGAAGACAGGAACTGGTTTGACCCCGTTTCCAACATGACTCAACCTTGTGGCTTTTGAAAATAGGGACCCTTCCTTGAAGAGAACCCAGGTGTCCTGGCCTGATAAAACTAGGGGCGCCTCCTCCTCCCAGAGGAGCCAGTCAGGTCTGGACTCAGTGGAACAAGGATGTGGTTCTCTTTCCTTCAGGCATCCCAGTCCCAGGAACCAAGGATTGAGTCCCCTCCACGAGAGGACCCAGGCTTGTCTAGAGTGTCCCAGGCCCCCAGGGAACAGCCAGGTCTTTGGTCCCGAGCCCTAAAAGGCCTCCAAAGGCCGGGAACCCTGCCCCCAATAGGCTGATGGAGAACATGCTCCCTGTCCTCCCTGTCCTCCCTGTGTGATCACCTGTCTGGGCCGAAGTGCAGACCTGCCCCCTTTTTCCCAGGGCCCAACTTGTTGATCTCCCACGACCGGGACATCTGACCTCACAGCCCTTTCTCTACTGTTTGGCACCCCACCTAAGGTCTAAGACCTGGATCTCTCAGCATCTCCGTTACCAGACACATGGCCTAGTAGCCCCGCCCCCTCCAGGGTGGGTGGCACAGCAGGAGTTGGAAATTGGGGCTCTCCACTGCCAGACTCTAGGATGCCCACAACTCTGGGGCAGGAAGGTCAGCTTCTCAGTAGCATTAGTTGGCCACTGTGGATCACGGCTGGAAGCCTCCGGCCTCTAAGAACCCAGCTGTGCAGCCTTAGACCCCAGGAGAGAGGGCCCGGGAACAGTCCCCATCCAAGGCAGAGCCCTGGAGAAAACCCAAGCTCTAGACCCCAGCTCCAGACCGCCGTGCGCCCAGGTGCGGTCCGCCCCCGCCCTGGTACCTGGGGGGGGCGGAGCCGAGGATTACTCAGCCTCCAGAATGAGGCGATGACATCATCCTGGGGGGGTTGACTAATGGCCGCGTTGGGGGGGGCGGGGAAGTTTACCCGGTAACAGCGGCTGCCGCGCGCCTAGCCCCGCCCCCATGAAGGGCTGGAAGGGGGAGGGATTGCACGAGCACATGTACACAAATGCACAGACAGAAGCCACCCGCGTCCCTCCCCCAGCATCCAGCATCGCACCCAGCTTCCCAAGCTAGAACGTGCGCGTGTGCGTGTGTGTGTGTGTGTGTGTGTGTGTTTGTGCTGAAGAGATTTCTGTAGGGCTGTGGTCAGTGTGCTGTATTAGGAGGCTGGCATATTGGGATGGTTGTGTCAGTGTGCTAATGAGTGCCACAATTGTGTGTTTGTGGGATGTATGTGTCAGCATGCAACATTTGTCACAGTGCTACATGTGTAGGAAGTGGCTGTGACAATGTTATGTTCAATGTGCTACTGTGTAATTCTCTGGTGTGTTCCGTGAGCCCAGTGGTGTGCATCAATGAGATTGTGTGTCCTTGTGGTTGTGTTTGTGTGGTATTGAGATGTACGTGTGCCACAGTGCATAAGTAGGAAAGTTTGCAAATATTTTGTGTCACTGTACTTTTTTTTTTTTGGCGGGACCAGGGTTCAAACTCACGACCTTGCACTTGCCAAGCAGGCACTTGTGCCACAGAACTATTTCCCTGGACTCTGTCATTGTACTCTTATGTTACCAGTGTGTGTGGCTGTGCCTGCAGTGATGTGTCAATGTGGTGGTTTGTCACTGTGATTATATTTGTAATTCTGTGTATCAGTGAAACTGTGTGTGTGTCACAATGGTGATGTGTGCCTAGAGTGCTACTATATATGGAATTGTGTGCCAGTGGAGTGGGACTGTATGGTTGTGAGGTAGGGCTGTGTGACATTGTGATACTGATTTTTGTCTGTAATGTTGTGTGCCTATGGGACTGTGTCACGGACCATATGTGCATTTGTACAATGCCATGGTCAATATAAGCCACCATGTGCTTGTCAGGATTATGTTGTGTGTCCATGAATCAGTGTACAGGTTCATAAGGGAGTGTGTGTGCAATATTGTGTCTTCCTGTAATTGTGTCCTAGTGATCTTGTCACTTTGATAGTATGCACCAGGACCAACTAGATGTGGGCCTAGGAGGGTGTCCCTATGATTGTCTACCCGTCAGGGTTATTGTGTGTCAGTGTGATACTGTGTGTTAGAAGGACTGTGCAGCTTGTCATGGAGATCACATGTGCCTGAGGAATGCTGAGTGTCATTGTGATGACTGTGGGTCTGGGTAGTGCTGTTGCGTCCCAGGACTGTGTCTGTCACTGAGATTTTGTGTGTCTATGTGATGCTGCGTCTCTGCCAGTTCCAAGGACCGGCTGTGTATGTTACTATGTGTGTCGCTGTGAATGAGTGTGTGACGAGGAGCGATGTTGTGTGTCTCCAGGACAGTGCGTGTGCGCGCGTTGCCGTGATTGTGTGTCAGCGTGCTTCGCTGGGTGTCGGGGGAAGGTGCGCGTGTCTCTAGGCCTCCTGCCCGAGAACAGCGGCGCTGCTCTCTGATTGGCTGCAGTCGCACCAGTGAGGAGCTCCCGAATCCTGCGGTAACTTGGTAACTTGGTAACCGGCCCGCGCCGCTGCCGTGGGAAGGGGGTTGGGCGGGGCGCGGCCCGGCCGGGATCCGCAGGGTCCGCCCCTGCGGGCGATGCCCCCCCATCCCTGAGCACCGCTCTCAGCTCTGCCCTCTCTTCCTTTACATCCCTGTCCCCTACTTGGACTGCATTTCCCTCGCTTCGGAGTCTCTTGCCTGCTTCCTGCATCTCTGCTACTTGATTGGTCCCTCGCTGTCCTATCTTTGTTTCCCAGGTCCCAACTCTGCTTCTTCCAGCTCCGGCTCTCCTCGGTGCCTTAACAGGGATGTCAGTGGGGCGAGAAGGCACACGCCTGTAACGCCAAATTCGAGTCGATTCTGGACAACTTAGCAACACTCTTGTCTCAAAAAAGAACACAAGGGCCGGCGAGATGGTTCAGTGGTCTACAGCGCCTGCTTAGGAAAGCTCAGGCAACTGCAGGGACTGCGGTTCGATCCCCGGGCACCACATGCTGCGCCAGCCCCCACCACCAGGGCAGGCTGAGCCAGCCACAAAATAAATAAAATAAAGAAACAAACAAACACAACAAGCAAACAAATAAAAAAAAAAAATTAAAAAAAAGAACACAAAACAGGTCTGGGGGTGCAGCTCAGTTCAGTTCCCAGTACCGGAAAACACAACACCATCTACATCGTGGTTGACTCTCCTTGTCCCAATTCGTATCTGTGTCTTCCCTCTCTTATTTCTGTCTCTCCATCTGACGTTCCTGGACTTTCTCTCCTTAAATCAGTCTCTGGCTTCCTTGCCTGTACCTCATTCTCCCAGTGTTGTTTGTCACCCGGCTGTCTCCCAGCCTCGCAGCAGTGCTTGAATACACTTTTAAACTGCGGAGCGGTGGGGCACCGTCCCCCTCCGCCCTTCCCCGCAGGCCTGGGTTCCCGGCAGCAGGCCCCACGCAGGGCAGCCGCCAGGAAGGACTTCCCGCCCGGACTCAGCACGGGAGCTTTATCGCTCGGGCCAGGCAGAGGCCAGAGGCCCCGCGGCTTCCGGAGGCGCCAAGGCGGGATGAGCTCACTGCAAGTTGGCCGGGATTTCATCAGCTTCCTCTGCCGAGGAGCCTCCCCGCCCGCTCTCCCTGCGCGGGCCGCGCGCCGATCCGCCGGGCGCCTGCTGCCCCTGCGCGGCGAGCTATGGAAGCGCGGGCACCCGAGGAAGCCCGCTTCTCTCCACCAGTTCTGGAGCGCTGTGAGCGGAGCCAGTTCAGTAGTCCCAGGAGGAGGCTTTGCGGTCTTTGGGTATGGGACGCAGGGCCTCCCAAATGCCGAGCACGTGCTCTACCCCTGCCCTGCGCCTCCAGCCTGATGTTATGTCCCATCTAAAACTGGGGATCTACAGTCAGAGCAACCGGCCACTTAAGGTCACCCAGCTGGTGCATCGCGCCTTCACTGTTCACGTGGCAAGAGGGTACGTTGTAATTAATCGGGAGGACAATTCGCTAAGGCGTTTCTTCAGCTTTGGAGGCCGGCGCAGTCGTGGGCCCTGGAGAGAATTATGAGCCGAAGTCACCCAAGTCCTGCCTTATTGGGGGGAGAGAGCAATGCACCGACGAACACAACTCAGGAGTACAAGATAGCTCAGTGGTCTAAAGCGCCTGCTTAGGCAAGCTTAGGCAAGCACTCGGGGACTGCGGTTTGATTCCGGAGCCACAGGGCGCGCCAGCCCCGCCTCCAGGGTGGGCTGAGCTGGCCACAAAAGAAAGAGTACAAAGTGACTCTTCAAGCCTGGAGCACCCCAGTAATCCCAGCGTTTAGGAGGCGGCGACAGGAAGATCACTGTGAGTTGGAACCCAGGTGGGCTACACAGTGTGTCCAAGGCCAGCCTGGACGACATGTTGAGACCCTGTCCCCAAACCCCAAAAACCAACCCTCTCCTAGCCCCAAAGTAAGTCTTCAAGTAGAAAAGGGAAGCAGAGGCAGGTGTAGTGGTGTACCCCTATAATCTCAGCACTGGGGGGGGGGGGGGGGCCCTGAGGCAGGAGGATCCCTGTGAGTTCAGAGCCAGCCTGGGCTACCTAGTAAGATTCTGACTCAGCAGCAAAACAGAACAAATCCTGCTAAATGGGAACAGAGAGGGTAGGAGTGTAGCTCAGTGACTGAGCTCTCTTACCCAGCGTACATGAGGGTCTGAGTTCCTTCCCTAGCACCACAAAAGGAAGTACACTAAATAAATAAGTAAAAATTTAAAAATCTTAGGGCTGGTATGGTGGTGCCCATCTATGAGGCAAGCACTTGGGAGGCTGAGGCCAAAGGCTCACAGGAGGTTCATCACCATTTTGAGGCCAGCCTAAACTGCATAGTGTGACTCTGTCTCCAACAACAACAACAACAACAACAACAAAAAGAAAACAAAAGGTTTAAGCAAAAATAAATAAATAGAGCCAGGGATACGGCTCAGCAGCATAAGTGCCTGCCTGGCAAGAGCAAGGTCCCAAGTTTGATCCCTGGTACTACAAAACAGAAAAAAAAAAAAAAAAATCCTAGCACCCTGGGAAACAGGCTGAATGATGGCGTTCAACTTCAGACTGGACATTTTATTGATATGTAAGACCCTGTTTCAAAAAACCAAACAAGGCCCTAGGTTCAATCCCTAGTACCATAATAAACAAATGGAGATCAGAAACATGGTTGGTAGGGGCTTTTAGGCTGAGCTAATGGGACAATGCGTATCATAAAGTGTTTTGGATTTTGTTTGTTTTTTGGTGCGATGGGGACTGAACCCCTCAGCACTCTCTTTTTAAAAAAAATGTATTTGGTTCATGGGCTAAGGGGTTAGCTCAAGGGGGCGGTTTAAGTGCCTGCCTGGTAAGTATAAAGGCCTAGGTTTGATCCCAGGTACCGCATCTGTGCTAGTTCCTCTGCGTAGCGAGACTCTGCCAAATTTAAAACAACAACAACAAAAAGATTAAATTTATTTGGTACAGGGTCTCACTAAGCAACTCAGACTTGTAGTGATCCTCTTGTCTCAGTCTCCCCAGCACTGGGATTACAGAAGTACACCACCATGCCCAATTTTGGTGATGGTACAGTACACCCAGGGTTTTGGGCCCACGTAGCATGTGCTACCAGTGATCAAACTCGTGACCTTGCACTTGCCGGGCGGGTGCTTATGCCACTGAGTTATTTCCTGAGTCCATCACTCTCCTTTTTGTACTGGTAATTGAACCCAAAGTCTTTGGACTGAGCTACATGCATCTTCTTTTACAATTAAAAAAGAAAAAATTGAAGGGCTGAGAAGATAGCTCAGCTGCATAAGCGCCTGCCTGGTAAGTTCAAGGTTCTGAGTTTGATCCCCAGCACTGGAAAAAAAAAAAAAGAAAGAAAGAAAAAAAAAAAAAAATTGAGATGAGGTCTTGTTAAGTCACTAAGTTGCCCACTGGGCTTGAACTGTGATTCTGTTGCCTCAGCCTCCAGAGTACTGCGATTATATACAGGCATCTGCCCTGAAGTACAGGCCGGGGTCGGGAAGATAGCTCAGCAGACTAAATGCCTGCTTAGGCAAGCACAGAGACGAGTGTTCCATCTCTGGTACTACGAGACATGCGGGCTCATCCCTGGGCTCACTGAGCAGGCACTGAGACCCGGCGTGGTGGCACACACCTGTAACCCCAGCACTGGGGAGGCTGAAAGCAGGAGGATCACTACACGTTGAGCTGCGTAGTGAGACCCTGTGCCAAATACATTAAAAAAATAAATCAAGCCAAAGCACAGACCCTCTTGAAGGAATGGTGACATCACAGTAATCAAACCAGAGAAGGCTTAAAGCAATCATAAAGTTATGTATTCAGTCCTCATTAGGAGAGGTCTGTAAGCAGTTCACCCTGTGCCGCCTCTTCCAGGTAGGCCCCTGGGGTTGCCCTCCTTCCTGTGCCATTCATTCTGGGGCTCATCTCTGGGGCCACCTTTGTCTGTTGCCTGCATGGCCTAGGATCAGGGCCTCTCTTAGTTTCTACCTCCTTCCACTGCCCCTGGTACACCAGCATCCCAGAACCTTGGCACCAGGAGTTTCTTTTGGTTTTAGTTTTTTGAGATAGGGTTTCTCTATGTAGTTCAGGCTGGCCTTGAACTCACTACCTAGTCCAGGCTGGATTTACATTCACCGTGATCCTCCTGCCTCCTTCCAAGAGTTTTCTGGCTCTCTTTTATCTGTCTGTCTGTCTGTCTGTCTGTCTAGATATCTATCTAGATATCTATGTGGTGGGACCGGGGTTCAAACTCACAACCTTGTACTTGCCAGTCAGGCACTTGTGCCACGGAGCTATCTCCCCAGCCACCTTTGCTCTCACTTAACTGTTTAGCATTAGATTCATCCTGGAGAAGGTAAGAACCATGGTAGCAGCCAGAGAATAATTCTCGTTTTACAGGTCAGATAACCAGGAGGGACAGCTGAGAGTGGGTTTTCACAGCTGCCAGGCCAATTGTTACGTGAATGCCCACCAGATTCTCAAACTCCGCGGGTGTCGTGCCGCCCCCTGGTGGTGAGTATGAAACATCGCAGAAGGCTGTCAAACTACCTGTCAGAACTTCCGGATTTCTTTTAGCCTGTTAATAACTATGTACCTACCACAGAACGTAACCCCCGTTGCACGTTTAAACACAAAGAATTTTTATAGTTATTTTTTGAACTGTTTTTTTTCCACATAGAGTCTCCAGATGCAGTAGGCTGGCCTTTAATTTGCTCTGCAGCCTGAGCAGTTCTCAAATTTGGGATCCTCCTACCTCAGCTTCCTGAGTGCTGGGATTACAAGAGTGCAGCACCATGCCTGGCTCATTTTTTTTTTTCTTTCAGAACCGGGGATTGAACTCAGGACCTTGCACTTGCCAGGCAGGCACTTGTGCCCCTGAGCTATCTCCCCCCCACCCCCATTTTTTTTT
>PVKN010030819.1:0-12639 GCA_004027915.1 Capromys pilorides
TACCTGTAATCCCAGCTCTTGGGAGGCTGTACACAAGCAGATCACTATGAGTCTGATCTAGTAGTGAGACCCTACATACCCTGGAGAGGCTTCCCTAAAAATACAGAGGAAAGAAAAAGAAGAAAGAAAAGTAAAACACCCTCTTTGGCCTTCTTCTGAGTCACTGTCCAAACTGCAGTGAGAGTGCAACCTGAGGAGAAGCTGCACGTTTCTTGCACCAACACTCACCTAAAAATCCCTCAACAGCTTTAGATTCCTTTGAAAATATAGCAAAAATATCTCCGTGGATCTAAAGCCATGGTCTGGCCCCTGTTTCTCTAAGGGTTAAGTCCAGCCTTTGCTCTATTTAGTTTCCCCATTATTCTTTTTACTGCAGCCTTATCAGCAATTGTTAAAGCGTCATTCACCCTCTTCACAATGTCTTAAACCATGGGGCCTTTGGACGTGCTGCCACCTCCATGTGACACACTAGCCTTTTTGCTACTGTTGTCCTGGTAGCAGATCCTCTTGTGCACCTGCCTCCCCTAGTTCTTCTTACTCATGTCTCCCAGTACAGCAGCTGCTGCTTTCTCCTTGTACCTGCTTATAATCTATCTCCCTTCTATGCCACTAATTATAGTCATCATTTAAAATTTCTTCATAGGGATAATTGATTAATGCACATCTTTCAGTGAAATTCTATGTTTCATAAGGGTAAATCCTGTCTACTGTTTAACTCAGTGCTGGCACATTATAGATATTCATTAAAGACATGTAAATGCATGCTGAATCTTTAGAAATAAACTGGCTTATTTATCTGCAAACATCTTAGTTTGTTGTAGGAATAAATGAAATCCTGTTTATGGAGCTCCTAATGTAGTACCTGGCACACCAGGTGCTCTCAGAATTTATAGCTATGATGAAAGATATGAGGTGACCACACACAATTCTCTCACCTTTTAAATAGCAACAAGGAGTCCCTCTGTGGAAAACATGATTATCATTATTTTTCTTTCTTTCTGTTGAACGTTTAGAGAGCAAATAATCAACTCCCTTCTAGCCCGTAAAATTTTATCTTAGTTAAAGAAAAGTTTACCCAAATCAGTTTGTAGAAGTTTTAGTGTCTAGTCGGTTGGCTCCATGCAGAGTGGCATGCATGGCAGAGAGGCTACACAGAGGAGAAATAGTCTGTCACAGGTGGACAGGCAAGAGCACATAGCCCTCTTTCTGTCCCTGATAGTTTATGCAGGCTTCCTGCCCCAGGGTAGGTGGAGCACTCTCACTCTCAATCCTAACAAGGACTATGCCAAACCACTCAGTGAACTGAGGGAGTACACACCCTTGCTACCAGCTCTACACACTCTTCATCCAGCCACCTCTGAAAAGTGCCCCTGTCACTACATGCAGCTTTATGGGAGCATCTAGAGATAAGCCATAGCAAGTTCTAAGAAAGGAAATTAGCAGCTTTATTAGTGAAAAGAAAGATACTGAGAAATGAAGCTGAAATCGGTGCTAAATAGACCATAGCCAAGTGCAGGAGGAGGCTGGTGTTCACCACTAGTCTTGCCAGGCAGCACCACCCAGATTAGGGCACTTGGGGTGGACAGCCCAGCCAATCAAAAACTTGGAGCCACCAAGTTCTTTCATTCAACATCACCACTCAGATAATTTTTTTCTCTTTTCATGAAGAGGAATAAACTAAAGGTTGGAGAAGAAGCAAAAAAATTATGACTCTAATGGAAATCCATTCATATAAAATGAGAAATTAGGATTGGGTACTATTATTTTCTTGCATTAATGTAGCATATTAGATATAGTGATTCATACCCTTTTAGAATCTCACTATTGCCTTTTCTCTGTTTCTGAATTGAGTTGGTTCTGACCTTCAGGCCTGAATAAAAACCCTGACCAGAGGGATGGCTCTACTATGAAGATCAGGAGAGTCAGGTCTCATCGGAAAAGAGAAAGTGGCTGGGCAAGTAATGGCCATGACTCGTCCAGATGTCTGACACTGATAACAGTTCTACAAAGCACTGTACATGGCTTCAAAGTAAATCCTGAGGGGATTTGACTGACCTTGGGATATACAAAAGTTACATATTTTGTTATACTGGTCTTGCTTTAACTTGCCCTTAACCACCCAGGAGAAAAGTTTAACCACGAGGTATAAAACGTAAAGCTATATTAGTATGCTGAGCTGTAAGAGGTTTAAACCAATAGCTTCCAACATTGCCAGTTCTGCCAATAACCCACTGTGATTATGGAATACTGGACTATGTATACAACTATTTTCTCTTAGTTCAGTGAGAAGAAATTTTTTGTACCAACAATGATTAGAAACATTATCATGTCTACACCCTGTGCTCTGTATGACTACTGCAGGGACAGCAATGTGCATTGTATCAATTATTGGGAATGTACTACTAACGTGTTTTGAATGTCACATTGTTATTTCTTATTAAAAGTAATAAATAAAAAAATTTTAAAAAAGAAAGTGGCTGGGAACCAGAAGATCCAACTTTCTTCCTTTCTCTCATTTTGGACTGTGCTGAGGTGCAGTTTCTCCTTGTCAGTCCTTTGGAGTAATTTGGCGTAGTGAAGAATGATGCATGCTATGTCTCTGCAGTGTTGCCTTACAGCTCTGTGACAACCTGTGGCAGTGAAAAGCCAAGACCTGATGTTTTCTTTGCCTCATTTCTCCCCCTTCTCCCACCCTTAGCACTATCTGTCAGTACCTTCCAAAGTAAGAGCCGGCCCTTTAGTCCACACCCCCGATTTTATACTCTAGAAGATCTACTTTTTAAAAAAAAACATATGTTTGATACAGGGTCTCACTACACAGCTCAAACTCCTAGTGATCCTCCTGTTTTCAGCCTCCCTGGAGCTGGGGTTACAGGCATGCGTCATCACACCCAGCCTCTGTGGTCTGCCTGGTGGCGAGGAGGGGTTGATGCAGCAGGTGGTGCTGGGTGTCAAACCTCAATCCCTGAGCTTGTCTAAGGAGGTGCTTAGTCTGCTGAGCTACCTCATTGGTCCCAGAAGAGCTACTTAAAAATGTCTACAATATTTAAAGTGAACTGCATGATAATAGAGTACTCTTTGATAGACTTTGGTTATAAAAGACAAAAGAGAGTCTTCCAGTTGCTCTTCCTTTTTCTGTTCTCCCCTTCTTCTACATTAATAGCATTCAAGCGAGGAACATTGCCTGAACACTATTTAAATTATTGTGCTCACGTAAGTTAGGCTCTGGCCAATGGAGATTGAAAGAAAATGCTACTTGGAACTGTATTCCTGTACTGCTGAAGGAAAGGGAGTGCCTACACTTTTCTGTTACTCTTTGCATAGCTGACATCTTAATTTGATGTCAGGTGGATCAGCCTGCTTCAGTGGACCAAAAGAGAGCCCTGTATGAAGGATGAGACTATAAGACAGGAGGAATCTGGGACCTGGCCCATGACAAAGACCAGCAAACAGGTCAGGACTGGTAGGCCCAGACCTTTAAGTGGAAGCAATAAGCTTTTATTTAATTTATATCACTATCACTTTAGTCACATTGATAAGCTAAATTAGGCACAAAAACGATCTTTCATCTTTCAGAATTCTTGCTCCTTTACTCTGGAAATATTTTCAAGCCAGTTTTACCCACTGCAGCTAAAGACTGAGTGAATGAACTCCCATTGGTCTATGGGCCCAATAGTTTGAAATACCAGGACTTTGTATATTTGTCATTATAATTTGCCAGACTTGATAATTGTCACCTGCAGCAGAACAGTATTGCATGTGAAAAGTGTGGCCCTCACTGTGTGCACAGCAATCATCACAACTCTCAACTGAGGGGACTTTTTGTGAAGAAATCCAATGTTACTTTTATGAATTGATTAATGCCTTCAATTCACTTATGTTTATTTGTTAACTGTGTGGCATTCAAATGTGGAAGGAGAACCAAAGAATAAGAGAAAGAAGAGAGTGAAGGAGAAAGATAGAGGCAAAGGACAGAAATGGTGAAGGAGACAAAAATAGGTGCTGTGAGAGTGGCATGTGCCGGTGTGTGTGTGTGCGTGCACGTGTGTGTGTGTTGTGTGTACAGGTCCATGCATGTAGCTGTGCATTAAAATTTTCCAAATAAGAACAACATGTTTTTTTTTTCTTTAGCATCTGCCATCTGTAAACATGGAGAAAAATTCATTTTTAGGAGCTTGGACTGAAAGTGGTTGAGAGCATGATGACCAAAATATATTCACTGATTACCATTATGAGAATGCATAGAAAATATTTTGCCTGTGTAATTTTTCTGCTTAGAAACAGTAATCATTGTAGAGAACTCAGATTCCTGTAATCATAATGTGCTTTGCTGGCATTGACAGTCCTGCATTATCACAGTGGCTCGTCTCCTTCTCCTTGCTGAGGCAGGTGAAAGGTGGTCTTGACCACGGTCATCATTCTACTCATGCTTAGTAACATTTTACTTTCCTTTTTTTCATGTCTGTTATCATAGCTTATATATGTTAAAGCTTAAAATTCCAGTGGAATTTGGATATTCATAAAATATACAAACATAAAAAGGAATGTGGAAATACTTCTCAAAATAACATTTGAAGAAAATTACCACTTATGAATACCATGTGTTTTTGTACACTTAAGATCATTATTTCTGAATTATTATGTTCAACATATAAACATAATACAAATGCATACTAGATCATAAACCATCCTGAATAATACTGAAATAAAGCACGTTAAATGTTAACATGGTAATTCCTCTAGTGAGATGTTTAGTGCAGTGAATGGCCTGTTACTACTGTTTTTTTCTTGAAGTATCTACAAAAAGTCTTGAAAATGAGATTCAGAGCAAAGAACCAATACTCCGTAAGTAATTTCCTAAGGTATGACTCATTTATTATATGCTTCTACAAGATATCACAAGGTTATTTCATAAGTTCTTTCTTTAATTCTGAATAGGGCTTTGTTTAACATGATCACAGTTAATTCTTCTTCACCTCCATAAATCACTCTAAATGAAAGATGAGCAAGAATTTTCCAAATATTCTTTGAACTATGATGCAGCACTACATTAGAGAAATTTCATTTTATTATTATTATTATTATTATTATTATTATTATTATTATTAATTTTTTTTGTGATACCAGGGATTAAACTCAGGACCCTGCACTTGCCAGTCAAGCACTTATTCCACTGAGCTATCTCCCGGGCCCTAATTTATTAACTTTTTCAGTTCCATTTGTTGGAATTATTGAGCCATAACAGCAATTAGCCTTAAAGAAAAAAGAAATCTAGAATTCTTAAATATTTTCCTGCTTTAAGCAATTTCTTTATTTCCTGAAAAAAAAATGCTATTTAAAGTAAAAAAAAAATTCCAATCAAACTATTGGAGAGAAACACATGAAAAAAGTTGAAAAAATATTTTCAAATTTGGAATCCCATTTTCTTTGCCTTTATTTAGGACAGGGTCTACAGGGTCTCACTACATAGATCAGATTCATAGTGATTCTCATTTTCAACCTCCCAAGTGCTGAGATTACAGGTATGCACCGCCACACCCAATGTCTATTACAGTCTGAGGGTGCCCTGCAGCATGGCATGCAGGGGATTGAACCCCAGCTGCTTTGCACTGCGTAAGCAGACGCTTTAGTCTGAGCTATCGGGTTGGCCTTCCATTTTCTTTTAAACTTCAAGTTTGGAAACATTGAAGAGATAATATGGTCTATGACATTGGAAGTTCACTGAGTCCTCCTCCCCATCCAGCTCTCCAACACTGGACTAGATTTGGAACACAGACACGTGGTATCAGGTTTTGATTGTAGACAGAATTACAGCTAACAAGGAAATGTCATCTTCCTTGGCCTTAATAGTAACAAGTTGCTGTTTCCTTTGAAGTTATTGCAACACTACCTGTGAGTTCACTGTCTCATCTGTGCTTAACCAGAATCCAAACATATTACTGAACTATAAGAAATTTGGGGAAAGTAAGTAAGGAAGGAAGGAAGGAAGGAAGGGAGGGAGGGAGGGAGGGAGGGAGGGAGGGAGGAAAGAAGGAAAGAAAGAGAAGGGAGGAAGATGAGAAGATAGAAATGGAGGGAGAAATAAAGGAAGGAGAAAAATAAAAAGAAATTGGCAGCTTCAAGTGGATGTTACAAAATTGCTGAGGAGTGTTTACTGAGCTCTCAGGCAAAGTGTGTGTTTCTGTTTACAAGTGTTTATGACAGAGACATTTGCACCTAGAAGCAATAGAGATTAGCATACAGAAGTAAGTTTCTTCATGCTATGTTTAACAAAGGAGCACCTAGCTACCTCTACACATTTCTGCCTTGAAACTAAGAAATAAAAGTCTGAAGAGGTACATTTCACCATGTAATGTCATTTCACTTCTTTGAAACACCACAAAAAATTAACATCATTATCTTTACTCTTACAATGGTTTTAATACAGCATACAGTGCAATGCCCACTTTTATAAGGATTATATTTAAAGACTCTCAGTAGATGCCTGAAACCTAGGATAGCATTTAACCTAAGGTATAAATTTTTCCTAAACGCACTCTCAGTCTCTTTCTTTCATCTTTCCTTCCAGCACTGGGGATTGTACCCAGAGCCTTCATATTGGGTTGCACCCCTATCCCTCCTGTTCTGAATTTATTGACTTTAAGAAATAATCTTGCTTAGAGCTAGGTGTGGTGGCACACATCTGTAATCCCAGCACTTGAGAGGCTGAGACAGGAGGATCAGTGCAAATTCCAGACCAGCCTGGGATACAAAAGTGAGCTGAAGGCCAGCCTGAACTACATACTGAAACCCTGTCTCAACAAGAAAAGAAAAAAAAAAAAAACGAAAGAAAGAAAAGAAAGAAGAAAGAAAGAAGGAAGGAAGGAAGGAAGGAAGGAAGGAAAGAAAGAAAGAAAGAAAGAAAGAAAGAAAGAAAGAAAGAAAGAAAGAAAGAAAGGAAGAAAGAAAGAAAGAATCTTGCTAAGTTGCCTAGGCTGGACTCAAACTTGCAACCCTCCTGACTCAACCTTCCAGAGTGCTGGGATTTGTGTGTCATGTACTCATATCCTACATCCTAGGCCAGACCTTCAGTTATTTGCTTAGCCTGGCTCAACTGACTGCCTCTAGATGAAGGATAACTGGGCAGGGTTTTCATTTGCACTAGGATGGTGGCAAAGGATTCTGGACCACTGGAAACAGACTAGCTTCTTGCTCCAGCACTGTGAGGCTTTATGCAAAATCATCTGCTATTTTCTATGGAAGCGCCTACAGCCTCCCCTCACAGGGAAGGGCCCAGGGGGCAGGGAAAGTGGCTGCACGATGATGTCACGCTTCACCTTTCATTTGAGTGGATGGAGGCCACTGGGTTCCTCGCTGCTTATGTACTCTGAAGGCCTGCTATTAAAAGTTGCAGATACTGGAAAACTGCCCCTAAGATTTCATTAAGTTATGTTTACGAGGAAGAGTGAAAGTACAGTCATTTGAGAAAGGAGAAGGCATATAACTGGCAAAGCTTTAAACCAAAATGGAGACTCTCCACAATATTTGTATAATTCATGTTCCAGACATTTTGAGCTGCCTAATTGAACCATTTCGAAATGTCATGTATCAGTGATTTCTGAGCATTGCAAAGATATAGAGCATTCATACACATTTGGTGTAGCTTGTCAAATTCTTAACCTACATTTCGGGAAGAAAAATAGGATTTCTATATTGGAAGCTTGAACTTTATCTGTTCCACATACTATTCTGTAAAGTTTACTTTCTGATGAAGAGGATTATAGATTAATGTTTCCAACTTTTGTCTTGCTTAAGACTTCGAGCTCTACGCTCTCTGTTCTTTGTGGTGACTATTATAGCAATCTTCTCCCTAGCCTTCTCTTCCATTTAAGTATCACCGTACTGCATCCAGGCCAGCTCCAAATTGCCTCTGAATTTGAGCCCTATCTTCCTGCTCTTTCTATTTCTCTAACCTCGGAATTTATCTGAAGTTTGCTTCTTAAGTGGAATTCTTCACTTTTGATTTAGAAGTTGCAAATTGTGCAGGCAATACATACACACACTTCCTAACTTGAGTCCTGCATTTAAACTCCTATGACACAAATATCATAAAATCCTCAGAGTCTGAAAGAGGTGGAGTTAATTACTGGCCAGAGCTGGACCTAGACACGTCTCATTAGAATGTCTGGTAATACATTCAGGGCATCAAGGAGGAAATGAAAAGAAAACATCAGAAGGCTAAAGATGAAAGGACAGCAATACAATAATAGGAGAGAGCTTCTAATTTCTCAACTGTTGCAAATTTTTCTTTAAAGCACCTAACCCTCTTCTGTTTTTAAGCTTTTTTTTTTTTGCAGAACCATTAGTGTTCTTGACACAACAGCAGTCAGCCTGGTATGGAGAAACATGATGCCCAATTGGACACTGGGCATATCATTGTCGTGTTTCCTATGACAAGACCCAGAAGTTATGTACCCTTAAGGGGGATAAAGAGAAGGGTACAAAATAGTTACAATACAGATACATAAACATATTCATTGACATACAGTCATATACATGTTTATAAAATGAAAAGGCTATATACAATGTCTAGGGATAATTTTTAGAAACATGATCTTTCTTAATATCTACTAATTCTATGACTATACCATCTGATGACAAGAGCATATCAGATATAAGGCATTTCACAACACTGGGACAACATGCAGATCCACACACACAGATGAAAGACTGGGGAGCATTCAATGAATAGCAATTTACCAGACTGAATGCAATATAGACTTGCAGGCATTGCAAGAGAATATGAATGATAATACAGAGAAAAGTTATAATCTATAAAAGAAATAAATCACAGAAGATGGGGGAAAATTTATATGAACCTATCCCATGACACTGTAGTGAAAGCTGAAGTGTGGTATGCTTTGTTTGTGATTTTTTTGAGACAGGGTCTACCTACTTACTCAAAGATAGCTTTGAATTCACTGTGCAGCCTATACTGGCCTCAGAGTCAATTTTTACCTTAAATTCTACCCTAAAGATCTCCCCCAGACCACAGCCTTCTAGTGATAAACTGTTAGTACTCCCATAAAGCTTTTAAAACCCGCACCATTTCCATAATGAAGGCCCTGTTGAAACTGCAGTATTGTCTCACATCAGTATTTTAAAAAAGCTAGTAGGAAAGAGAAGCAAAGCCCTTTTCCACAAACTCAAGGACCCTGAAATTTGTAGGCATGGTTGTGCTGCAAGGAATATTTCTGAGTAGTAAAGTAAGCCCTGCATATCAGTTCAGTGTGCAAAGACAGAGCCACAGATGTGGAAGCAGCCTATGGAAAAGTACAGTCCAGCAAGAGCAATAAAATTCAGCATGGAGAAGAACTCCTAGTTGACTGAAGGAGTAGTGTGTTGCTGTTGAAACTATAAGCCTGCTACAATGAATTATTTTGCACAAAGCAATTTGAATAAGGCAAATATTAGGTACAGCTATTGCAAATACTACAGGAAACAGTCCATGAGTCAAATTATATGTAGACAGTGCCCCAAACACCAGTTTTGCTGATTTCTATCCCTCAGACTAATAATTCTTTTTTATTCCAGTTACAATTTTTAAATGGAAGAATGTGATTTCTGTCTGAATGGAAGAGAATGAAACACTGGATGTCTTGGGTTGTTAATTTGTTGGTTTTTTTGAGTATAGCAAATATAAAAGAAAGTACATAACACCTCCTTGAGATTATAAATTTGTGCTTTGTAATCTATCTCTCTGCACTCTGTACCCAAGATAATTGGTGACACCTGGTAGCTTGGCCAACAGTCACCAAGTAGCTGCTGCTTGCCAGGCATGTAGCAAGTGATGGTTGTATCCAGGTGAGTGATCCATTACTTACTCCCAGATACTTCTAGTCTAAAACCAGAGCCAGAGATTTACATAAATAAATGTCACCAAGATGCTCCATTCCATAATGGAGCCATGTGGGAAGGAGCCCAAGGGAAGAACTGGAGATGTTTCATAAAAACAGTTCTGATGGAGCTAAGGCTGAGTACTTGAGAAGGAATTTATGAGGTGGAAGAGAAAGGGAAGCAACATCACACCATTTAGGGTTTCATCAGGAAGGAAGGAAACACATGACAGGAAGGAAGGAAAATGAGATAAAGAAATAAAGCAAGAGTAGACAAGGGCAGGGATTGACAGACTACAGCTTGCAAACTGAATCCAATCCATTGCCTGTTTTGTAAATAAAGTTTTATTGGCTCGAAGCCAAACTGAACCACTTAGCAGTTGCTTATAGCTGCTCTTATGATACAAAGGGAGAGCTAAATAACTGCAACGAAGACCATATGGCCCACAAAGGCTAAGATATTTGCTCTCTATCCTTTTTCAGAAAAAAAGTTACTGGTCCCTGAACTACAGTACCAGTCTACATACAAAAAGGCAAAATTGAATTCTGTGGATAAAACTAAAAATTGTAGTGCATTCAATAACTAACCAAGTTCGCTATGCATCTCCTATGTAAGATTCAAAATTTTAGTATGAGTACCAGTGGGGAATCAGCATGATCTCAAATCCACATGAGAAGAGAGACGTTAGCCAAGTAACTGCTTATGAGGTATCATTAGAGAAAACAAAAACTATAAGAATGTCCCAAAAGGGGAAATGATTTTTTCTTCCAGATCCCTGCTGCAGAAAACCAGTCTGAGGCAACACTTGAGGCCCTGAAGTGAGAGTAGATGTGATAACCATGAGGAAATTGCATTTGCTCACATAATGTAATAAAAGTACATACATATATGATTATTGTTTGCTCATATTACATACAATAGAAAGTATATCTATATGCTCTTTAGTTAAGGTTATCACACACCTACCACTTTCAAAGTATTAACTGCATGATGTATGATGCTCAAAAATGTGGTACAGATAGGTTTCTACTGGTTATTTTGACATGGCTTTTGTCCAATAACTATTATTTGGTTCAAATTTGGGTATTAAAATCAGAGAAATGTCGACAGTCTGAATGGGAGATTTAAAAGTTGTATTGTTCCAGCATTAGTATATATGCTGCCAAACCGGGCACCAAAAGTTACAAAATGTACAAAAAAAGGCCTGCTCCCCACTGCTCCGACTTATAACCAGACTAACAAACCAATAACCATACACATCTGAAGCCGCTGGCATGGTATACTTAATCTTCATGTTTTAGAAAACTTCTCTTGCTGTGGCAAATGGTGCTCATTTCAGCCGGAATCTTGCTTCAGGACTCTCCTCACCAGCTTCCTAGAATTTCCTTATGGAGGGACAAACACTCCTCCCCTGTGGGCCAGATCTCAAGACAAGAATAAACAAATGCAGCCACATACTTCACTAAGGATGGGCATCAGGGATTGATATGCTAAGTAAGTATCAATCACCTTGAAAAAGCTTGAGTCACTAGCCCAAGCCCAATAGGAAGAGACCTTGGTTGGTGCTGTTTTCCACTTGCCATGTGACTCGATTCCACATTTGGTATTGGATTTAATCAAGTTTACCTGAGCAATGGTGCTTGTAATCTCATTGGTTGAACATAGTTTTGTCCCTCCTCATGCTCACCTAAGCACATTCTCATGTCTTCTCCATCACCTTAGATCCAACTCACCACATAGTTTTCCTCTATAAAAGTCCCTGGAAGAGAAAGATTCCCAGGAACCACCCACTTGGGACCCCCGCCTCCTGTCTCTCTCTCAGACAGGAGCTTTCTTTCCTCGCAGCTCATAAAAAGCAAACAAACAAAAAATACAGAAAACCTTCCCAAACGTATGGATGAGGGAAAAACTGTGAGGCAGGAAAGAGGTGGTGGGGAGCTTCCTTACAGCAGCTAAAATGCCAAAGGCAGAGAGAGAAGCCATGTGCAAGCAACCAGTCTATTTCCTTAAGCACTGCACCATAATCTGAATCTTAAAAAAGAAGTATTGAATTTAAGCTTTGGCTTCAAGCACTATACACACGAACAAGGATGCGTGCTCAGCAGAGGTGTGTTCCACAGGCACCAGGTCAGCCATGTGAGAAGCCCAAGGGTTCTGGTGAGCACACGTATACTGTGCAAGCATTTCAATAAAATGCCAACACTATAGTGACATACATTTTTATTATTTGGATATTGAAGTAGAATAATAAACTTTAGGGCAGGTGAGATAGCTCAGCAGTCTAAAGCATCTCCTTAGGCAACCTTAGGCAGTCACAGGGGACCGAAGTTTGATCCCCAGCACCACATACCACACCAGCCCTGACATCAGGGCATGCTGAACCGCCAAAAATAAAACAAAATAAACTTTAAGAAGTAAAATTTCAAATGCTAATGAATATATGCATAGTATTATACAGTAGAATTTATATATATATATACATATGTGTGCCTATATATATATATATATATATATATATATATATATATATATATATATATATATATATATATATATATATATATATATATATATATATATAATGTTATTTTTCCAGTAAAAGAAATAAATATTCAGGTTACCTTGGCTGAACATTGATGTGTAAACTTGCATAATGATTGAGGTTAGTGACTTATTTCTAATTCTTTTTACAACTATTGTACTTAATATTTTTTTATTTTCTCAGGAACCCATTAAAAGTCACTTTTTCTTTTTCATTTCTTT
>PVKN010030820.1:0-12642 GCA_004027915.1 Capromys pilorides
GCTCTTCCTTTTTTAGTCAATTTAGGTGTTGCATTAGAGTATTTATTTGTTCCCATTTTGTTTTCTTAGTGTGTGAGTTCAGAACTACAAATTTCCCTCTAAGAACTGCTTTCATTGCATTCCATATGTTCTGGTAGGTTGTGTTTGAATTTTTATTAAATCGTAAAGATTGTTTAATTTCATCTGTAACCCACTGGTTGCTTAGAAGGATGTTGCTTATTTTCCACATATTTCTGGGGTTCTTGTGATTTCTTTTGTCATTTATTTCCAGTTTCATTGCACTGTGGTCAGATAATATGCATGGGATAATTTCTGTTTTTTTGCATATACTTAAGCATGACCTGTAGACTAATATGTGGTCTATTTTAGAAAATGTCCCATGTGTAGCTGAAAAAACTGTGTATTCAGAAGTGGTTGGGTGGAACACCCTGTGTATGTCCACATAGTCCAGTTATTTCAAGTCCTGTTTCAGTTCTGCTACTTCTTTGCTAATTTTTTGTCTGCTTGATCTATCTTTTTTGAATAAGGGGGTGTTAAGGTCTCCTGTTAAGAGTGTGGTATTGGATATTAGATTTTTCATGTCCATTAAAGGTTGTCTTATATAACTTGCTGCTCCTGTGTTGGGTGCATACATATTATGTTTGTTACCTCTTTGTCTTGAAATTTCCACCTAAACAGTATGTAGTGGCCTTCTTTGTTTCGTTTGATGAATCTTGGTTTGAATTTTAGACTTTCTACAAACAAGATTGCTATCCCTGCTGTTTTTTGAGGTGCTGGGGCATGTAGTATTGTTTTCCATCCTTTAACTTTTAGCCTGTGAGTTTCCTTATGAGTTAAGTGTGTTTCTTGTATACAACATATGGCTGGATTTGACTCCTTATCCACTCTGCAAGTCTATTTCTTTTAATTGGAGAATTGAGTCTGTTTACATTAATGGTTATAATTGAAATGTATTGACTTATGATTGACATGAGTTTTACCTACTACTATTTACCCCTTTTTCTGCTGTGTTTAATTGGTTGCCCTATTTGGTGGGCTCTTTCTGTTCTCATTTATTGAGTTTGGGTCATTTTGGTCCTTCTCTAAAATTTTTTTTAGTATACTTTGTAGTGTTGGTTTTGATGTCATGCAATTCTTTAGTTGTTTCTTGTTGTGGAAGTATTTCACTTCTCCCTCATACTTTAAAGAGAGTTTTGCACTGTATAGCAGTCTGGGCTGGAATTTGTTTTCATGGAGAACTTGAAGCACTCTGCTCCATGCTCTTCTTGATTTCATGGTTTATGAAGAGAAATCTGCCATTATTCTGATGGGTTTTCCTTTAAATGTGATCTGTTTCTTTTCTCTAGCAGCTTTTAGTATATTATTCTTCTGGATTTCTGGGATCTTGATTATTATATGTCTTGATGCATTTTTAGTCAGGTTGGTGTAATCTGTAGTTCTGTATGTTTCAGTTAGCTGAATATCTGATTGTTTTCTCATATTTGGGAAGTTTTCTGCTATTACTTCTGCCTATATTCTTTTTATATCATTTGTATTGACTCCTTTTTTGTCATTGATTCTTATTAATCTCACATTGTTCATTTTAACATCATCTTGTACATGTTGAATTATTTTTTCCTGCATCCTCGTTGTTTTTAAGAGATCGTTTCTTACCTTTTCACTAGCTACAACTGTGTCTTCAAGATCTGAAATTCTATCTTCATTTTGGCTCATACAGTTTTGCCAGCTTGTGATTGAGATTTTACTTTCTTGTATATTTCTTTGAAACTGTTTCTTGTGATCTATTTCTTTCTTATATTGCTCAGTCTGGGAATCCATCATTTTTCTATTCTCCCCTAATTTTTTTATCAATTTCTCTTTAATATTACTTAAGTCTTTCACTATAGTTATCATTTCTTTCTCTAGTTCAGAGATTATTTCTGCTCTGCTCTAGTCCTTACCTTTCTGCAGTTGTTACCCTACTTTAGATGCTTAGAGAAGTCTTCTTTTTTCTTCAGGGGTTGTTTCTGTTTTGGCTTTCTCTGTATGTTTCTGCAGTTGTTTTTCCACTTTAGATTCTATTAAGTCATGTATTTCTTTTTGTACTTCAGATATTATCTGTGATCTGAGTTGCTCTATACTTTTCTGCACTTGTCTGTCTACCTCAGATGCTACCAATTCAGAGGTTTCGGCTGCATGATTCCCATTTTCTTCTATGGTAGTGTCTCTTATATTTGTTTTGGGTTGAATTGGGACCTGAGAGTGCATTTTACTCCCTCCTGTTGTTATTTCGTATTGCAGTGATCTCTGCACTTTGGTGAAGTTATGCTGTTAGTCCCTATGGAAATTTGGGTCCGGCTCCACCAAGCTTGCTCCCCTCCAGACATGCCTGGCTGTGAGTTGGAGCTAGAGTGGCTGGCTGCCTCGAGGCCCCATGGGTCAGGACGGTGGGCAGCCATGTGGGGATGGTGGGTGGAGTCGGAGTTTTGGAGGTTATTGAGTGGGGAGATGAACGCAGGCTGAGAGAGATCTTACCTGGTGCCTTGCACAGCCCGGTAGGGGACGGTGGGTGGAGCCGGAGCTTGGGCAGTTGTCTAGTCAGGGGATCGACATAGGCTGAGGCTGACGTGTGGTCCCAGTTGGGAACATGGATCATTTTTATTAGGATTAAATGGTTTTAGATTTAGTTTTACAACTTACATCAGTAACCTCTTTGTGACACTTCAAATCATAAGGAGAAAATCACTCTCAAATATTTTGTATAGCCAATGTAATATAACATAAACCCTGGTGGATAATTAGTGCTGAATAAAGTGAGCCTTTTGTGCTGTCTTCTTTGTGCTTGCTATCTATTGTTACCTCAAAATATCCCACTATTACCTGCGTTGCCCATCACGTGAAGACACCCAGGATCAAAGAATTTAAAGAACCCAGCCAAGATGAGTGGTAGCAATACCTGACACCCAGATCCGTGGCCTCCCCAGGCTGGGCCCTTTATCTCTCTCTTGCTCTGTGTCTACATACTACTCCTTGCATGGAGTATCTCTGAGAGCCTGCTTTTAATTGTTCTTCTAAAATAAAACTGTGCTTGCTCCTTAGAGTGTTGGTTTCCTTTCCCCCTTCTCTTAAAAGAACTCTGCGACAGAAAGCCTCACTACGTTAGTGTTTATCTCAGTGGAAATTATTCTCTAAGATTGTATTGCTCACTTATTCACCCTACACTTAAAATCTATGTTTCTTACAGCAATATGGCTTTGTAAACTCCTATGTAGCTTCTCTTTCCAAGTCTTTTTCTAACGCATTCCTGTTAGTCTTTCTCGATTTTGAAGAGGGAGTATTACATTAACTACATAAAGTTATGGCTTGCTATACCTTTATAAAGGAAATATCTAAAGCCAGATGAGACTTTTTCTTACTTGCTCTCATCAGTACATTACATGGATGGGTTATGATGTCACTGAAATCTCTCTGTCATAGTTTTCAGAAAAGGAGGTGCCTATACTGGATCAGTATGCTGAGATCTACTGGAGAAATCACGCTGAAGGATGACAGAGAAAGGAGGAAAAGCAGGCAGGGAAGCCTTGATTTGGGGTTGAAACTACAAAGAGAGACAGAGGAAAGTGGATAGCTAGGACACTGTTTCATGGAGTCTTTTTGAGAAATTGTCATTAGGACCAACCAAGAGTTTCAGAGCAGAGGCCAGCGATGAGAAAACTCCCGCATGCAGCCAGAATAAGACAGAGCCTGTGATGCTGTCATGCTGACACTGGCCGCAAGCCCAGTTAGAAACGTGGCCTCAGGTCTCCAAGGCAGCCCCTCCGGACAGTCAGCCAGCTAGTTCTCCTCAATGCCGTCTCTTGAAGAAGGTATGCTGGGGTGTCTCCAAGGTTGTCACAGGATTTGGCCCCTTCTTGGGAAAAATGTCCTCACGAAGTGGTGTTAGAACATTAAAATAAGGTAATAAAACAAATGACACCTTGACTCATTCATTTAATTAAAATGACCTCATTGTCCAGTGAACAATTAGATTTAAATTCAAACACTTGGGGAAAGATGGAAGGAGTGTGTGTGTGTATGTGTGTGTGTCGGGGATGCAGGAAGTCAATAACTCACTCAGCATAGTCTGTTCTTTTTTGATTTTTATAAGAAAATATATTTGGCAAACGTGCTTGTGAGCCTGTGGATGCAGTACCCACTCTGGGTGCAGAAACAAGCTTACAGGGCCCTATCTCCTGGGCACTCCCTTTCTGGTGCCGGGCTGTGGGGCCTCCTGCGGCTCCCTGCTCAAGCTCTCTCCTGCCTCCAGAGCAACGCTCCTCTCTGGCTCCCCTTTTTCCCTCTGCCCTGCGCGAATCCTCTCCTCCTCCGTCTCAGCTCATCTTCGTTCTCTCTAGGGACCCTGCCCAACTCAGAGTGACCACTGTGCTTTCTGCCATCGTCTGAGCAGCGTTCTGGCATTTCAGGTCCTCGCATTCTTCTCTCCACGTTCTTTTGCTCTTTGTCATCGTTACCCTGTGACTTCTCGCTGCGTGCTCCTGCGGGCTCTCTGAGGGCCTGGCTCTCCCGAGGGTGCAGGGGCCACAAATTTCCTGTTTTCCATCTCCGCTGCTAACTTTCTTGCTTTTTTCTTTTAGTTTTTCTGTGTTTGGTTCCTCTTCCTTTTTTGTTTTCTTAAGAAGCTTAATCCTAATTTCTGTTTCAACAGTTGTCTTTTGTGTATCTGCCTCTTTTCTCTTACATTTGCCTTCTTCTCTTTTTCTTTTTTCCTCCTCCCGCAAGCGTTTCTTTTTTAACTCTTTCCTCTTTCGTTCTTCTCGCTTCTCTTCTCGAATTCTCTGCTTTTCTCATTTTCTGTTTTTAATATAGTCCAAAAGAGGTGTAGTTTTTCTAACAACAAGTTCTCTTGTCTCTGCCTCTATCTCTATCAGCAGAGCTTCAGGACTGGTACTAGTTCTCTCTTCTTCCAGGCTGTAAGCTTCCATAAACCGCTTATACTCTGGATCATCTGCGGTGCTTCCTGTCTTGGTGTTTCTCTTCTTCAGCTTCTTCTTGACCGTCTTCTGGAACGGGGAAACTCTACCACTGCAGGATACTCCAAACCTTTACTGCCCAGGAAGACATAGCCATCAAAGCGATCTCTGAACAGAAGGATGTCACCAGGATTCCTAAAATTACTGTATGCTCTTGAGTAGAGAGGAGGATGAAGGCTGAGATCCGCGCCAGCGACCGGCAGTGGGCGCAGCTGCTCCTTCAGCAGCTCCTTTGTGAGGCCTGGGGGCGGGGGCAGCCGCCGCAGGACCACCTGAAGCGACGTAGGCTTGTCACCCAGCCCATCCCTGCCCAGGTGCAGGTACCGCACGCGCGCGGAGGCCCCACCTAGCACAGAGCTGCGCCGCGCTCCGGGCCGCGCCCAGCTCACTCATCATAGCCTTTAGGAGACACTAAAAGCTCCATACTCTAGAGAAGATAGAGGAGGCGGGGGAGCAATGCCCTCTTCTGTGTGAGAGATCGAGAGCCTGCACACTGTGGAGACTGGCTCTGGCGTCTCTTTTTATACTTCGTTATTAGCCCTTAAGATGGGGAGAGAAAGAGACTTGCGTAGATGGGCGCATCTCATTCACATCTGTGGTTTTAAATGACATCTCCATTTATTTTTTTTTCCTATTTTAAAATACAAAACAATAAAAATTCAAAGATATTTTAAAACTATGACTGCCCCAGGAATGACGTCCTCAGCAGTGCCAGGAATTCCTTCACAGCTGCCACCAAAACTAGGCTTCGAGCCAGGTGGCCTCAAGGCTGCTTTTATTCTTTGCATTGCAACTGCGAGTCTGAGGGAGGAGTCCAGGGAATGGAGAAAAACTGAAATCACTGTAAAATTAGTTCCTTCTACCTCTTGGTCTCAGCATGAATCTTATGGAAAAATCATAGAATTCGTTCCATTAATTTGGCCAGATAAGTGGAAAGAAGCGATGACAACTCTGTGGGCTGGGAAAGGTGAGAGAAACAAGGCGGCAACAGACTGAAGCGTCAAGAAAGGAGCAAGACCAGGCTTCCACACTTAGGACTGATGGAGGCTGTTTTCGAAGTTTTGTTTTCTCTTAGCTGTACTCATTAGTAACTAAACTCTGTGATTAGATAAATACAGCTTGGCCCTTCCCCTTAACTATTCATAAAAAGCTTTTGACTTGTGATAAGGGGGGAAAACTTGGGAATTTGTATTTTTATTAAGAAACTATTTTATTTTCATAATGAAAATTGAGTGATGACGTTATTGAAAACTAGCCAAAACAATTAGATGTGACCCATTGAATTCAGAGGGTAGGTAAGATGCATGGGTCACTTTGGAGAATTCATAGTAAAATGTGTATAAGATCTTTTGACATCAGGAACCCTTAACTCTCTCTCTCTCTCTCTCTCTCTCTCTCTCTCTCTCTCTCTGTGGGACTGGGTTCAAACTTGCGACTTTGCACTTGCCAGGCAGGCACTTGTGCCACAGAGCTATCTCCCCAGTACCCCGTCAACTGGCTCTTCATGAGCTGACTCATATTCAGACTTAAGCATGCATTTTCCTACTATGAAAATAAATACTCAAATTTTATCTCACTTATCTGATGGTGGAAGTTTCCCTCCTGTTGCACTTTGTTTTATTGCTATACTTAGTTACTTAAGAATACTAAGTAATATGAAAATACCTCCCCAATATATTTTTCCATTCTCACTTTTCTGAGTTTATAGGGTGTTACATGCTGTTTTATTTTTGTTTCTGTTTTCATTTGGTTGTCGTCATGCCTGGCTTTTTGCACTGTTATGGATTTTACTACCCACAAGCCACTGGGTGAAACCCTTATCTTAAGTGATCTATGTGGGCCTCCATGACCATGAGCTTCCCTCTGTCTTCCCGGCATCCCTTCCTGAATCTTCATGCTGTGATATCGTGGGATTGCTCATGCTGTTTACATCAACTTTGCTGCTTTTAACTTTTTCTACTAATATTATCTGTATAGACTCTTTCCTGCCTCTCTCTTTTATTTCTCTGTCCCTTTTTCTTCAGTTAATTCCAAATCATCTTTCAGACCCCAGTTCAGTGACTCTCCCTGTTGAAGGTTCTGTTCCCTCACTGCCCTACTTCCGTGTTCTCACGGCAGCCTTCTTCTTTTGCACACGTAGTGAAATCCTCTCCTATGTGTCTGTCTCCATCCAGCACAAGCCAGCTTCCCGGGGACAGGAATACATTTCATTCATCTTGCATCAGACCTCTCACAAGTTCCTGATGCATAAAGCATGCACAATAAATACCTATAGATACAACTGCAGTTTCCTCTGCTCCTTTTAATTGAGCATACCCACAACCATGTCAGTCCCGGCCCTTGCATTTTTCTGAGCACAGTCTTAGGAATTTTGGCTGAGCTGGAAGCGGAATTATTTTAACTCTGGATAATGGTTTATGCACTCATTTCAGTTACTTCTTTAATGTTATTTAAGTCAAATGGGAGATCTGTAGACCTGGAAATTACTGAACATCATAAGAGGAAATGTGCACATCAAAGAAGATCTTAAAAACACAATAGCTTGAAAAACAATATGGAGTCATGGCTAATGCAAGGAAGTCTTTAAATTTAGTCATTTTATGCCAATGACTTCAGAGCAACTTTAAATGAATCATGGATCTTTTATGTAAATTGAGCCTAGTGGTGCACTTCACAAGGTTACTGTGAAAATCAGCTCAAGCAAATGATTCAACAGCTTCCAGTAAATATATGCTTCCCCTGGAATTCTTGACAAAAAGTAATGCAAGGATTGTTCTTCTGTTGAATTTCACTGATTTTGAAGTGTGTCAGAGAATAACCAGTACCTGAGTATTAAGCTAGAAAGGTTTAAGTTAAAATAATTTGCTAAACCATTAGCTCAAAAGACAGTTTTCACTCCTATTGACTGCTTATGCAACTTTGCTAAGAGTTAATGAATGTAAAAATATAGAGGGGAGGCTGCTGTCACTGATCCTAAAACTGAAAAGGAAAGCTCAAAGATTGCCTCAGACAGAAATATTCTTCTACTCCTTCCTGAAAACACTGGAATTTTGCATTTAGTTGAGAATCTTTAGCTGTCATTAAGCCTGGAATTAGGGAAAGTTAGAGTCTTTCCTGGGTCTGGGAATCCTCATCTTTTCAGGTTCTTCCTTCTCATCACTCAGGAGGAGCAAATTTATGGGTTTTAAGCTTTAGTACATTAAGACATTGGAGGAAACACAAGCAGTCGGACTCCACGAGGAACTGGCAACTGAGCTGTCTGTAGACTTGAGACACAAGATCCACGCAGGTATCTCCCCCACACTCCTCCACGTGCTGGATACATGGCAGCTTCAGGTAGGGACAGTCAGCCTCCAGGTCGATAGAGGAAAACGCTTTTCTTTTGAAAAGTCCATGCAAGATTTTCTTACAATGGTTTGAAAAGTTTTCAGAGGCTATTTGAAACCTTCAATGTCCTGGCAGCCGAAATAAAATAAATACGATTGAAAGACAGTTAGAGGCAATTTTCTACGAGTGTTTTGTGTTTATCGTTTGAATTCCTGTCTAATTTCAAATCTTATACTTCTGTAAATGCTATTGTTAACAATGCTGATGATAATAGCTCTGAAAATTTATGGACTAGGAAGCCAGGGCCACACATTCTTCTGAATACTTTGTATGATTGCTCTCTGTGGCCCACCCAATAGACAGTTAGGGCGTGGCCTAGGGAATGGAGCAAGTGAGAGGCGGGGGAGGGGGGGTTAGGCAACTTCCTCGTGATCTGCTTTCTGTTAAGGAGATTTAGAGCTCAGTTACCTGCAAACAGAGCCTACTCACGCCATGCTGCTTCCCTGAGTAACTGCAGCCATTCCGATTGTTATAGCTTTGTTTGGTGCTTTGTGCACTAAGAGTTGATTCCATGGCAGCCTGCTGTTTCCTCGTCTAAATTCTGTCCTTTCGGTCACGTGCCTCTGCACTGGTTGCTAGGCCACTCCTAAGTCCTGGTCTCCAGCCTGTCTCTCACGCTGCTTGACCTCACATGGTTCCACTCTTAAGAGATAAAGGTACGGCTTCTATACATAGAAATCCATTAGGGCCCACACATCAGCTTATGGGAGTTGGAATGCCTCAGGGAAAGTCCTAGCTCTTTTCTGTTTTGGACTTGACAGAGGCCAACTCATGGAGGCAGCAGATAGCTAATACTGTCCAGGGCTGCTATTGAGACACAAATGGGAGGCTTAAAACAACAGACATTGCTTCTCTGAACTCAGGCAGTTGTAGAGCTGCAATTCCCCAGAGGCGCGGACTCATTTTCAGCGTTCCCAGCGCTGCTGCTGTCAGCATTCTCTGCCTTGTGGTCACTCCGATGTCTATTTCCATGAGCATATCATCTTCCTTTGCTCTATCAAACTCCCTCTCCCTCAGTTTATAAGGCTGTCCTGTGGTTTTACCCACTATGATAATTAGGGTGAAATTCTCCTCTCAAGATCAGTTTCATCACATCTTTTTCTCTTTGGTATAGTTTGGGTTTAGATGTTACCCCAATGCCTTGTGCTGTCATAGAAGTTTTTTCAGAGGTAACTAAATTTAGAATGGTTGATGCTGAAATTAAGGGTGTGTGATCAGCTCATTGATTGGTTTGATATTACCCTAACTCCAGCAGCCCAGATAGAGTATAAAAAGGGCAGACAGATGCTGGCAGCATTGCTTGCTTCCTTTTGCCATCTTCTCCTGCTATGTACTGCTACCCTTTGCAACGTGCCACCCTGCTTTGGCGCCAAGCAGTTATGAACTAAAACCTCTACAAACTGTGAACTAAACAAACCTTTCCACCATTTAACGTTGGGTGTTGGGTATTTTGACTCAGCAATGAGAAAAATAGCTAAAACTGTACGTAAGGTGTTTCTCACTCTTTTACTGTATGATATAATACAGGTTCTGCATATTAGGATATGGTCATATTTTGCTGGGCCTCCATTCAGTCCATGACAGGTGGCTAGGATGGAATCACTGCCTTACACGGGCCCTGCCAGACACTGAGAACTCTTTGCTGAGCTCCAGCCAAACTCAGACTTTTCAGTACAGCATTCTGGGCAGCCACGATAAAATGGCTTTGGAGATGAAATCAATTTTCCATCTAGGATTATCTATCTATAATTCACCTTTTAACTTTAAGCCATAATTTCTAGTATCTGTTACTCTTGCAAAACTGAGTACCAAGGCCAAGTTTATTTGTAAGAAGATAGGAGACATGACATGATTTATTGCTCTTCTTTATCAGTGAGAGGATAAATGGTATAAAGATTTAACCATCACTGGAGAAAAAGTTGTTTTTGTGTACTCTAGAAGGCTACTTTCTTGAATTTTGTTAAAGAAGGAGCTGTCTTCTTCTAGCACATTCCATCCTGTGATTCTTGGTTATTAGGCTTTCAAAATCTTAAAATCTACCCAAGGTTATATTCATTTTACTGTAATTATAATCTAGATTTTTTTCCCATAAAAATATAGTCAAAAGCTTTTGAAAAACAGAACCCATAAATTAAAAAAATAATATTTGGGAGCCCTCCTTTTAACTTTTAAAGATCTTTTCATTTACATATTTGACATTTATTTTAGTTTCTTGCTTCTAGCTTAAAAATATTTATAGTTTTTGTTAGGAGAAGGACATATGCAGTGTGATAGTTTGCTGTTCAGACAGAACTGGTTCAAACCTTACTTTTTTATTTTGTTTATCTATATTTATTTATTTGGATACATGGTCTTGCTATGCAAATCAGACTCATAGTAATCCTCCTGTCTCAGCCTTCTTAGCACAGGGAATACAAGCATGTGTCACTATATTCAGTTTCCGGGCTGGCACAGGACCCTAGCAGCTCAGAGGCCTGCATGGCAAGTAGTGGCGGAGATAGAACTCGGGACCTTGTGCTTGGCAGGCAGGCGCTAGGACGGCCGAGCTATCAGCCCACTAGCTTAAATCTTGATCATGTTGTTGAGAGAGGCTGGTTAACTTTGGACAAAAGAAAATGACTGTAACTGCTTTGTTGGTTGTAGTGAGAGCCAGAAGGGAGATCCATACTTCTTACTATGGTTATTACAGTAGAAGTGCATGATGGGGAAGCTTCCATTGATTTAGTGGCACTGTTTAGAAAATAGAAATATCTCCATCCCAGTTCATTGATAGAAAATTTATATAAAGTCGAGGCTGTCAGCCAGCTAGCTTCTCAACACCAGCAGAGGCCGCACTGACTTGGCTGTCCTTGCCCTGTGATTAAACAGTGACATCACTGAGGCAGCATTAATTTGAGGATAATTGTGTTTTATGTTGAAGTATTTTTGGAAACTGAAATAGCAGGAAAGTCATTCAGCTTAGAGGACTTTATTTCTGCTAGAATTCCATTGACAATAAAACAATTTTTCTCTGCAAGAGTTTGGCACCCTGATTTTTGCCAAAACATTTCTACTTTTATATTGAATGGCTTAGAAGTAAACTAATGTGTGGAGGGTGACTAGGAAAACACATTAATACAGAAGCACAGCTCTGTGTACTTGAAAAGATGATTGCTTGCCTTCTGAACTGTTCTCACTGCTCTGCATTTCTTCGTCCTTCAGTTACACCCCGTGCCACGCTATTTCTGTCTGTCTTCACGTCCATCTTTCCATGTGTGTTGTTCAGAGCCAGTATCACAGAAAGAGCAGCGCGGGGCGTCTGCTTCAGGGAACTTCTGGGCAGCACTGTTTGAACTCGCAGGGCCCTGGTGAGACACCAGCTGCTTCATCTGAGCACCGGCTGCTCAGGGGGAGGTGAAGGGCGCTTGTGCCTGAGAGAGCTCAAACTCTGAAGGCTGCCTGCTCGGGTTCAAACTTCATCACATAATTTCATCTGCTTTCCAACTTTGAAGAAATCACAAGATGGCAGCGTCATTTTTTTCTTTTTTTTTTTTCTTTCTTTCTTTTCCTTTTTTTGGCTTGTTGAGACAGAGTCTCACTATGCAGTTCAGTTTGGCCTTGAGCTCACTTTTGTAGCCTAGGCTGGTCTCAGACTCACACTGATCCTCCTACCTCAGCCTCCCAAGTTCTGGGATTACAGGAGTGTGCCACCACGCCCGGCTCAGTTTTTTCTTTATTTTAAAAATGATTATAATAATACAAATCATCAGTGTTGCTCTGGAAGGAGCCAACTGGCATCGTGTTTGGCTCATAGCAGATGCATATTATCTAAACTCCCATCTTCTTTTTCCTTTTGAACACAAAACAAACAAAACCAAAACAATAACACACATATGCCTAAAAGAAATCAAACAAACCAAACCAAACCAAACCAAACCAAATGCCCCTAGATGAGTATTAAGATCTTGCTACTTAATTTTTAGTGATAGAAGGAAAATTTTCAAATCAATGTTACATTTCTTTTCTTAACAGAAATAATTTAGCACAAGGACTAATTATCTCATTAGGTATAAAGGTTGCTTGGTATCATGTTTTTGAGTATGCGCTCTCTTCTTGTCACTTTTTAGTTCAGTTTGTTTTATAGGTGTTATTTAAATGTTACATGCAAATAATATATTTCAGCTCATTTTTAGCCATAGGATATATTCACTTCTTAAAAAAATGTATTTAGTACAGGGTCTCACTACATAGATTGGACTCGTAGGAT